>JAVFBZ010005336.1:0-12360 GCA_032466195.1 Katharina tunicata
CGATTTAGTTGGTTGGTTTCGGTTTACAACTGAATTACCCTAATATCGCGATGGCATCCGTCGTTTCAATATTGACAGGATTGAAAGGTCTAAAAACTCAATACAAAGCATTTTCTGAGGGAAATACAGATTATCTTTTAAAAACATAAAAGAAATGTTTTAAATTTTCAGAAAAGCCGAAATGTCTTTCAAATCAGTCCATGCTCTCAACTTGTTCAATGTGTCCAAAACAAAATGGCTGCGTCCGTAGCTACTTTGTAATAATCAGCTGTAACTTTTATTAATTTCTCAGAAACGACCTCTCAATTCAAAAAAACAATACTTGGCTGTTAAACTCAAATGTCCATAAATACCAAATCAGTAGGGTTTTTTTTTCAGAGACAATGTCATTATTCGAAAAAACAAAGCAAATTCGTCTACCAGATCTAGCGTCAATAAACTGCACCATTTGCATTATAGCCAGTTTTAGTGACCGTAATTTTGATCGAATTTCAGAATTATACAACTTACTAAGACAGGTCATAAGTGACCAGACAGATTTGATGGTATGAACATCACTAGATATCAACCTTTAAACTTTGAAATTGCAATATACACTTATATTCAAATTGTAGCTGCTATGAGCTACCGGTAGGCCTACAGGCTCTGAATTTAGAAAAAAAATATATAGCTCATAATTGTGGTTAATAGGCATATTGTTACCTACCTAATGCATATGATAAATAAATGGTAAAAAGAAAATAGGTATAATTTTTGGGGTTCAAATGAGAAAATAATAAGTTTTGGTTTTTGAATTTAAAAAAAAAAATTCCTATTTTTTTTTTTCGTTTCAAAGCAATGCTTTACCCTTAAAACATTGCTTTGTATTTAAACTTAAAAACGTGGTTAGTCAAAAGTCTGAGTCTGTGCAAGTATAACGTTTTAAGAAATCAGAAAAATGGGTTCCCATGAAGTTTTAACACGGAACCGGAATTTGGTTTCCCAGCGTTTCCCATCACTTGAAAACACAGAACCGAAAAATGGTTACCGATCACATCTGAAATTCTCAGGCTTGTATTAAAAACAGAATAAAAAAGAGAGTAATCTGCCTAACGGCTACTCAATCCTGTCAACAAGTCAACAGCCAACATGTTTGGATCCAGGCTTGGTGACATGTAGACAGGGGTCTGGTGGTTCCAACATGTCGCGAACAGGTCCACAGTCCCAAATCTGTGAAATCCGCTCGAACACATCAGGGTCATTTTGTCAGGATAATCTCATTCCTCCTGGCTAGATAATCTGCTAATACATTGAGGTGACCCAGAATATGGTAAGCCTGACAGATATGTTATTCCAGCATAAGTCAAATCCACGTTAACTCCAGTTGTGGGGATCTTGTCCCTTCCTGTCTGTTTATGTAGGCCATCACCATAGTGTCGTCCTTGGATACTAACAGCCTGGAGTCGTAAAATTCCGAAAGAAACGCTTTCACCGCCCTTATGACCGCCTCAAACTCCAGCACATTGATATGTCTGAAGTTGGGGGCCGCTCACTGACTTGGACTGCAGGTGGGCTCCCCACCCTTCCAAGGATGTGTCTGTGAAGAGACTCTTGAAATGGCTTTAGCGATACTCCTGTAGAACATTCCCTGGTTGAAGCCAAGCGTCCCTTTCCCATAATAAACGCACAGCGCAATCGATCATTAATAAGTCTCAGATACAACAAAACACCGTAACCAAATGTACTGGTGTCAGAGAAGGTGTGGATCTCGCAAGTCTTTACTGGTCCAAACCTTCTGGTTTGTAGAAACCTTGAAAGATCAAGACTTTTTAAATCTCGAAATATCTGTCAACCAAGTTTTCCACATCTTGGCTTCTTTTTCAGGTAATGTACCGTCCCAGCTTAATCCTAATCGGCATAGCTCCTGAAGCAAGACCTTTGCCGGAAGAACAAAAAAAAAACAGTCCAATAGGATCGTAGACTGAACTTACTTCTTGAGAGTGGTCGATTTTTCATTTGTATGTGATATCCAAATGAGTCCCTTTCCACAGACCAGAAGTCACCAAGTGGACAAAGCCACTGCCTCATCTTCTGTTTGAACAGAAGTCAAAAGGTCATCAACAAACATATTACGTTTCACGACTTCTACTATATTTAAATTAAACTGTTGTCCAACGTAATGCAAAATTAGCACGTTAGCGAAGAAACTGCACCAAACAAATGCACTACCATCTTATAGTGGTGTGGTGTGGGATGTACCACATGTGGCCATCGTCACAAGATATTTCCTCTTCCACAACTACTACTGCATATCCTTTGTCCAATGAATTCTATGTACTTGGTTTTAAATTGCTTATTCTTAAGCATCTTGTTTTTCAGGCCTAACAAACGCTGATGCCCTTGTGACTCATTGTTTGGTAATTTGGTAGTTTTATCTCGAAACGGTAGATCCATCAGTAATGGCCATTAACCACACAAATAGGCTCATTGGCTTTTTTCAAGAACTTTGATTCTTCAACTGACATTTCTTTCTTGTCTTCAATTATGTGTTCAGGGAAGTCAAGCTTGACTGATTCACGAAAGCTATGTTCAGCCTTTCATAATCTTCAACTTCCTATATTGCGAATACTTGAGTTCTAGCAACAACAGCACACAACTGTGCATCATCACAAGAGTCGCTTTCATTCCATATAACCCAACCAAGGCAAGTTAAAGAAGCGTGTGGACTGTTGCGTGGTCCAATTTAAATGTCAAACAGCGCATAGGCGTCAGGCACGTTACTGGCAATCATCAACCCAATCTCCACATCTGGTTGTTTGAGAGTTATATCTCTAAGATGAGACCAGCAGTCTATTTCCTCCTGTGCAGGGAATATGACTTAGAGTAACAGGTAACTTATCTTTACTGTAGACTTTAGGCTGATCCACAGTATCTCCATTCTCCAAATAACATACTTGTAGTCCACTTACAACTTGGGTTCTCATTTGAAACGGCTTTCCCATTGTCTATAACGTAAGAGACATAGGATTCCCTCTTACGTTAAGTTTTTCCAAAAAGGCTATCTGGGCAGAACAAAATACTTCTACCAGTGTCAAAGAAAGCATATGTAATGACCGAATAAATGCTAGTTTTCAGCCTTAAATGCACAGGAACAATTGACATGGCACAGTTATTTTCACATGACACTGTCTGACTACAAACATTTACTGCCACGTCAGGGTTCGAATCTGATTTGCTTCTACTACTTTGCGACGCTTTACTTTCACTGGTTTGCCGGTATATTTTATCATCTGAGTGTTGTGCTGTGGGGTGACATTTCCCACACGTATCACACATAGCTTTGTTTCTACAATTTGTCTTCATATGCGAATGTCTTAAACACATATAGTCCTTTGCTCTACAAGAAATCAATGCCTGGTTCCCAAAAACTGGGTCATTCGATTTCTTTGCCTCGTTTTCTTATTATTGCACAGCATTGGCCATTTGTCGTGCAAATAAAACAGTAGTTTAGCGACCGTGTTTTTCATATCTTTGCAATACTCCAAAACCTGCAGTGCTTCAATGCTTTTCTCCGCGTTCTCACATTCCAATAAAAACAGCGCGAATTTGTTGAGATTTTTCGGTTCGTCAGGTTTAATAAAAGGTCAGTCCAGTGATTTTGTTATAATAGAACATATCTTCTTCATTCTCTGTCAACTTTAACAACTGAAGATGTTTTTCTTCTTCTTTTAAATATTCTCCATAGCATTGAAGCAATTTAAGCCATTATACTTCCCACTACAGCTCTCAACATGGGTTAAAATGAAAACGCAAATCAAAAAACTAAACGAAACGGTGAACAAAGAGATTATGCATAAAATATAAAAAAAACAAATGCAACATTATATAGATTAAACACAAACAGTGCAATTTGGCCATAACAATATAGTTTTTTTTTATGCCAAATTACATATAAAAACCACTATATACATGTACGCAAATGATCAACTATTTTCAGTGTGATTTCCTGCACACATTGTAACTTTTAAATCTACGGAATAGCAGAAGTCTGCAAAGAAAAAAAATATATTAAAACTAATTTTGTTGATACTTTAATATGGTTTGATCACTGTGATTGACTGCTTCTCAAGTAGCCTAACTGTTTATACACATAAAGAAAAACACAAATGACACACTCATTAAACTTTATCTAATAATTTAGCGAAATTAATAAATACACCTACAATACGGATCACATCAAAATGGAAGATTTACCTGTTAACTAGTGGATCTTTTACTAGACTTAAACTAATTTAATGAATAATGAATTAAATTTAATTCATATTCAATTGGGAAGTTTACTTGTTTCGCGTGAATGACTGTCTGGATAGTGACCGGATCACTGGACTGCTTACCACCCATACTGCGTAGCGAGAATGAGTCCCAAAAAATACAGACCAAATTGTGCAATGTCCACGGCTGTCTCAGTTTCTTCAAGGTTTTTCATTTATGCATTATAATCAGTGGCGGACTGACCAGGTTATCAGCTTGCCCAATGGCAAGTAGGCCACTGACAAAGTGGTGCCCATTAGACATTACAAAAAAAATGAAAAAAAAATGTAAAGGACTTTTGGCAGCAAGAAAATATAATAGATCAAAGGTTTATTACAATTTATATTTGAGTGCCCCTTCTTATTGGCCATTATAGCCCCCATGCACTTCCAAAATGGAAAACTCTTACGAATGAAAATGGGATTATTCTTTATCGTAGTGCTTCTTTAAAGTTATATATTTACGCAAAGGTTATTACTCTATCTCGTTTGAGTGGCATTTAAAAGACGGGTACATTATAAAAACACGACGACTGATAAGGATTTTTCAACTTCTGGATATATTGGTAAAAAGCTTACCAATATATCCAGAAGTTGAAAATCCATATCAGTTGTGATGTTATTATTACTGTAATTATGCGCGTTGCTCTGGTCTAGTTTACAAGGAGTAAAACAGGTAATTTAATCTTAATATTCTATATTTACATTAGGAATCTACTGCCTAAATACTGCCAGTAATATGTACAATACCAATGCCCATTGTTCAGTACTATGTACATTGAAACTACTAACAGATATAAATTATTTTCGCAACTGTTAATTGGGCTTAATTCCACTTATGTATTTTGAAATTCGTTTTAACAATTAAATCATAGCTTGATATTTTTGGGTGGGCCCCCAAACTAATATTTTTAGACCCAGTCCGCTCCTGATAATAATCAGTATGATATCCGCAAAGTTATTGCCAGCAAAAAAAGAAGCTGTAAGATCATGATGTTGATGTGCATCTGTACATTTCGAGATTACTTAGGCATGAGTGGAGTCAGCATAATGGGTTGTCAATATATGCAAGCCGATTACGTCAGGAGAGTGCAACTACAACAAAAGGCTCTACTGACATTGTAAACCATTTGTTTTTGTCATTGCTTTTGTTTCTTTTTTCTGCCTACATGTTTAATAAATGCCAATATTTACTTGCAGAAAATATTAATGCATGCGTGTATACGCATATTAATATATATATATTTTTTTATATACAGGTTGAAATTTATTTAGTTTGTTAAAATGATGTATAATTTTCAGGAATTTGACTGGAAGCTGAATGAATGGTAGAAAGGAAACAATCGGGTTATACATATAACGCACATGGTAATATGTATCGGGAGGTGAAACAGAATATTTGATTCCGAATCTTGAATATATTTTCTTCCACAATCTTAAATAGCTTTTCTGTTTCTTCAAGGAATTCAAGACTTTTATAAGCCTGTACGCTGACCTGAAATGAGAGGAAAATGCAAGTAATGATGGACAAAACAATAACTATTTACTATAGTTTCGAACAGAGTTTTGGGGCAAAATAAGACTGATACATATCTCAGACAAAGAATAGTTATATACATTTTTATTATAATACAGTTGCTGCCATTATGTGGCGGTTTGTCGGAAGTGCAGCGACTTGTTTCAGCTTGAGCAGATTACTGCGGAGCCTATGTCTTACAACGATCGCCAACACACACACACAATAAACATGACTATCTTGTCATTCATATTATTCTCGCATGGGATTTGCACTTTACTTGATGATTATTCAATGCTTTGTGGACGGAAAATGCGAGTTAGTCATATGCGATTCATGGAGAAGCTCCCTTAGCTAATGTCTATTGGCTGTGTCAATTACAGGGGGCAGAATCCCAACTTGGTACACAGGAAGTTAAGAGATGCTGCAGACATTCCGGATTACTTAAGGTCTTGCTGGACCATATCTGCTCAAAATTGAACATTTTTTTTATTGCATAGATTAAAAGATAAGAATTCAAACTTTATGCTAGTTCAAAAACGAATTTAAAACTCTTTTAGTTTTTCATAAGCTTGGTCTAGTCATTGATAGTAAACTGTTGACAAGGTGTCAGGTGATTGATAGGATAAAGGCACTAGTGAAGATCATATAGATTAGACTGAATGAAGTCAGTCAGGTCATTATGTATTCTAGCTTAAATGATACTCAATATATCTATTGTTTTCCAATCAACACCCATTGTGAGGCCATAACCCATTAAAGCAACAATCACTCCAATGTAGACAATAGACAAACTTTAATTGCCTTTATCAGGCATTTCATATTTTGGCAGATTCTGGATTTGAAAGGCTTAATAGCTATTTCACTTCCAGGAATAGAACTTCAAAAGTACACTGTATTTTTCTCTATCAAGTTGCAATCAAATTGTAATAATTTTAGAAATAATGGTTTGATCTCCATTTTGAGAAACCAAGCTTTTATAGATATACAAGTATATGGTTCTGATTAATATTATGCCCGGTAGAAGGCTTTGGAAATAAATTTATCTCAAAACTGACCAAAGGGTCTCAGTGTTTAAGGCAACTGAAGTAGACTGAAATTCCTGAAAGTTACCCATAAAAGGACATCTGTACAAGAATGATACTCTAAAAACAATGTAGATAAGAAAGAGCTTTCTGATATTCCTGATGATTGATTGATTGGCGTTTTACGTTGTTTTTAAGGCGACGTCGTGGCATACCTGATGACCTCTGTAGATGAAGATACCATGACTATCAAACATAAAGTGATCACTGCTCCACTAACGCCAGCCACAAACTTGAACAACTCGATAGATCCTTCCTGTAATAAACAAATAATACACATGTAAATTAAGTATTTCCAGCAGTACAACACACAACAAAACAAACTCTTTTCAACACAATACACAGAAAACAGAGAATCATCTCTTTCCTGGATAAATACATCAATCACAATGAGTTGATTTATTTGATTGGCATTAAACATTGTACTCAGGGGTTTGTTTGTTTTAATTAATTGGGGATTTTTTTTGCATGACGGCGTGCAGGCCAAATCTGCAAGGGAATAAAATCCAAACCGCGATGGCAGAGTAGGAGAAACCACAGTACATTTACAGTGCGAAAAACGAGATGCCATAACTGATCAGTATTAAGCTCAGAGAGCACCAATGTTTTTTACTCAACAGTATTTCTCTGACTTTCACATATGACAATTTAACAACAACAATGTCGTTGTTTGGTAGAAAACCGAGAATAAACCATAAAAACTACTCTACTTTCTTAGCAGCCTCTAAATATTCCTTATATATCTGCTGTGGCAAGGTGTTTTATAAGCTCTGTGCTCTGATGTACAACTAAATAGCAATTTAAACAGATTTTCAAAATTTTTGACTAACATTTGGACATCGTTCAGAAAATGTTGGATGATACGAATCATTAGAATGTTATTGTTTTTTTAAGTCAAGCGGTTTTTCGACCAGATTTCACTATTTTCCACGTGTCTTTGTAAAGATATGTTATCATAATTTATAGTGTTGGGCAATATTACCGGTTGCCGCGATATAGAGTATCGCAATACGTTTTGTTTTAATCGGTTTGCTGCGGTACGTTCGGTTATTTCCGTAAGACTAATGGCCGAGTAATCGGACATCTCCGGATTTCGGCAAGACAATAAGACGCCTATAATAATTGACCCGAATAAAAGAACACAGCAGTGGCAAAAGCTACAGTGAGATTGACTGCTTCCGTGTCATGATTTTGGTTTTTCAGACAGATAATATCTACATGTAAAATAAATTCATAATGCATATAATGTCGCTAATGTTTTAGAACGTTTCGTCAACTTACTTCAAATCTCACAGATTCATCTAGCTTAAAGTAAACAAGTCAAAAATTTGTCAGTTCTTTTGTTTTCAATGCCGTACACGTGCTCGTGTCTTTATATAGGTCAGGTGTCAACCAATTTATATATAAAAGCGATTTTCAATGGTTACCTCATCTGACCTCTAGCAAATCAAATTTGATGTAACTAACAGTAAAGCCAATAAGCCTCTATCTGGAGTACAGTACTAGAAATTTCTGATTTCTAAACATGATCGATAGATGTCCGGTGTAGGCCTAAACGAAATTCGCACAATCCATGTTACAATTGATAAGGTAAATTAAATAAACGTGCGTAACTGACCATTATTTCCGTATTTGATAAACAATAAATAGACCTACCATAATTACACGGCGTATTATGAATAAATATTCAAGTAGTAGAAACAAGCAGTAAATAGTCAACGACGGACTTGTGTTGTCAAAATACTGTTTTTCTGTATTTATAATTTGGCTTGCGGTATACCGCTGTATGAATTGCGATACGCAGCAACATTTCGCGATACGATTTTTACTGCTGATACCCAACACTAGTAATTTATCGTTCTCAAAGTCAGCATGTCCACCAATGAGCCATTTTGAATGTCGGTAGTGACCTCACGGTTTCAAAACCACAATGAACCAACATTACAGTAGTTTGGAGCTAACACAAAAAAGCTTTATTTCATGCTAATATTTAATTTTTTTTCTCTACAAATATAATGTCCATATACTCCATATGCAATTTTGTTTCCAAAATAATTGTACCATGAAACTTTTTTAAGTTCAGACGCCACAACGAATACACACAGACATTATAATAAAGAATATTTCTGTTTTTAGCAATAGTCAAAAATTACATCCTTCACAATTGGAGCTGAAAAAATAAAAGGATTTGCGCACGTTCGATCTAGTGAGTCGGTGAGGGCCCAGAGGAGAGTTAACGTTTGAATTCTTCAGTATAGCAATAATAATTGCGTAAGAGTGCATTAGTCAGTGGAAGTAAGTTTGTTTCAATTATCTCCTACTTATTGGAAGCAGCTCATAAAGTTGCAGGATAACATTATTACCTTAACATAAATAAAGTCTGGAGGGATGTTACTATGAGGCAGATGTTCTTGGAGCAATGGAATAGCAAACGAGTCTTTTTGGACAATTCTACAATATCAAACTATCATATTGACCTTTACACAGATGCTGCATTTACAATTGGTTATGGGTGTTCTTTCAGGGTAAGTGGTTTCACGCTATGTGGCGTCATGATATGGATATTCTCTCCAACAAACAGTTATCCATGGCTTACGTGGAGCTGAACCAGATTGTTGTAGCTGCCATGTTATGGGGTAATTTGTGGACAGGTAAACAAATCTTGCTACGCTGTGCCAATACGGTTACTGTACACATTATTAACATAGGTCAATCTAAATCTTCAGCTATCATGCTGCTAATGCATCGGTTAACTTGGTGCTTAGCTAAGCATAACTTCATGGCTTAAGCCACACACATCGAAGGAGGTCGTAATAATGTTGCAGACGCATTATCTCGGTTTCAGATGCTGAGATTTTGGTCACTGGCCCCGCAAGCTGAGCAGACGACAACAACTTGCCCTCGGCACGCGGGAATAATTCTCCCTTGAACTACGCATTCCTACAACTATTTGAGAAATCAGTGAGCGTAAACACCATGAAGTTATACAAATCTGCTATTGCATTTTTTTTTTTTTATTTCTTGAACTAACACTGTATTAAAGGATCCTTGGATAACTTACCACCTACTAATGAGCATATATTATGCTTGTTTATGGTACATTGTTTAAAGAACTTAAGTCTACAAATAGCCTCCATTAGGTCATATTTGGCAGGTGTTCGTTTTTTCTATATTTAATCAGGTCATAGTAACCCATTACTAAGTTCATGCGGTTTGCCGCTTTTTGGACTTCATTTGACCTTGAACGCTATTCAAAAATGCCAAAATGCAGACAACCAGGGTAATTGGAAAGTTTGACTACCCATAACTTACCACGTATTATGACAGCTTATCAGAGCTTATTGTTGGCCTATATTTAAATAAGTTGATGATCGCAGTGTGTTCCGTAGCATTTTACAAGTTTTTAAGGAGTGGGGAATTTACTGTTAGAAATAAATTTGTGTAGCAATTTGTGTTTTGAAGATGTTAAATGGGCACCCGAAGGGCATCAATTTATCCTGCACCTTAAATCCTCTAAAACAGATGTTACCAATCTAGGTGTTAACATTATCTTCTGTCAGTCTGGCTGTTTAGTTTGTCCAGTTGATTGAATGAAATCATTTTATAACCTCAGACTGATTTGGTCCTGAGAAATCGGATCCACTATTCTTAACACAAGTAGGGCAAGCTCTATCACACAATTATTTCCTGAGCAAACTTAATATACTATAACTGCGAATTGGCTTAGACAACAAAGCTTATTCTGGTCATTCATTCAGAGTGGGAGCAACTACCTCGGCAGCAGAGGCTGGAGTTCAGGATCATTAAAGAATTGGGGAGATGATTTTCATCTTGTTACACAAGGTATATAAGAACAAACATAACAAGCAAAAAAGGGGCTTTTCACAGTATAGCATCCCTTAACTAAATACCAGCGTGACACAGGCATGGTAATAATAGTTACGATATTTACATGTATAATATGGTGTATAGATTTGCTGGTCTTGCTCAGGGGCGGACTGGGGGGCGATTTTGATTCGGTCCAGGCCATGGAAAGGCGCCAAGTCGACAAACATAGGCAAAAAGGCGAGGGTCCAGGGGCCAGCGAGGCCCCGGAAGCTCCGAAAGTAAGGAAGCGCGTAGAAGCGATCTGAGCTGTTTTGAGCAATAAAATATAGATTCCTTCACATAATAGGAATGGTCTTTTTTATGCGATTTCTGCGATTTTTCAAATTAGAAATACTAAAAATCAGATTCTTAACAAACATACATTTCTGCGCTTTCCGATGTCAATTTAATCATTAGCTTACCGTTTTTATGAAAATAAAAAATATTTCGGATCAATTGTATCGACTATATTAGGTGAAGAGACCAGGCCGCCAAAGCGATGTGCGGAGCATTCCTATTTATGGAATTTTCATTCAGTATGCTAAGATTGGGGTTTTAAGGCCCATTTCCACTGAACATGATAACCGTAAACGCGACCGAAACCATCGTCGGTGAAATAGAAGTTGCATATTCTCTACTTCCATTCCCACTGCGGACGTCATGTCCCAACCACATCATGATTGCAAACGTGTAGTCGGAGAGGAATAAAAATGTTTCTTTTTCCCCCTGACGACATACCTCATGTGGTGGTGCTTTTAAGCAATAATACATCCTAAATCTGAAAACACTGATTTATAAAATACATTGCAATATCGAAGAGACGGATTTCCAGACCAAGCTAGTAATATTGTAATCAAAAATAGCTAAACTATCACTTTATGATCGCATGTTGTCCCAATCTTCATTAAAATGGCATAACATGGGGGTTACGCTATTTGCATTTTGTATACTGCGAATAACCGATAACGTAAACAGATACACAAAGCGTTTCATCAAATTAATATTTTTAAAGGGAAAATAACTTGACTCCTTACATGCAAATACATGTGATGACGTTCCGGGGTAGACGACATACCTCTTGCGGTGGAATTGCATGGCAACGTCATGCTGTAACGGTTGCGGTTTTGGTTATCGTGTTCAGTAGAAAAGGGCCTTTGTTCTTGCACAATTTTTAACAGATCAACTGAAACTTTTCGTATTTTGTATCATACATTTTTTTGAGCGAACAGCTGATTTTAAGCCTCAAAATAAAATAATTAATGTAAAAAAAGCTGAACATTAATATATTTATATAATTTGTTAAATGTATTCATCAATTTATTTGTCCGATTTTAGACAGAAAATCCAAATAGACCCTTTTTGTTTAAGCATTGACGCAGATGACGCTGTTTAGGTGACCTGATACGGACAGACGGCAGACGCCACGATTAGGTGGCTGTATTACGGAATGAATGAATTAATTCCAGTCACACCCATGCAGGATCACGCAGCGTCAACCGCACAAAAGCTAAAACCAAAATGGTCTATAATAATAGCCTTTTTACCTGTCATTATTATAATTATTATTTAATATTTAAGGTGCATTGCAAGGTAAACTGAAGTA
>JAVFBZ010005347.1:0-12360 GCA_032466195.1 Katharina tunicata
ACAGGTATTATAACTATACCCCACCCAGTAACAGTATACCACTGAGCTACAGGTCTTATAACTATACCCCACCCAGTGACAGTATACCACCAAGCTACAGGTATTATAACTATACCCCACCCAGTAACAGTATACCACTGAGCTACAGGTCTTATAACTATACCCCACCCAGTGACAGTATACCACCAAGCTACAGGTATTATAACTATACCCCACCCAGTAACAGTATACCACTGAGCCATAGGTCTTATAACTATACCTCACCCAGTGACAGTATACCACCAATCCACAGGTCTAATAAGAATAATACCCAACCCAGTGACAGTATACCACCAACCACAGGTCTTATAACAATACCCCACCCAGTGACAGTATACAACTGAGCCACAGGTCTTATAACAATAATACCCCACCCAGTGACAGTATACAACCAAGCCACAGGCCTTATAATAATAATAATCCAACTGCAGTCTCATCACATGGTATAGTTGATCTACACATTGTCAATCCCAAATTCAAATTCCTTGAAATAGATTGGTTGATCTGTTTTTGTTTTTTACTTTATTAAGGAATAAGCGACACCATGTCACACCAAGTCTTCAAAACCATAAGAACATACCTTATCTGGGTTCAGTTTGTCAACTTCTACTTTGTTAGAATCTTTGAACATCTCTAATACATTATATCCAAAACGATCTCCATAGAAATTCTAAAATCAACACAAATTACAACTTACTAAGGTTACTTGAATAACATAAGTGAATGTTAATTTGAAATTCAATTCATTGTTTTTCTTATCTTTCCAATGTACCTCTGGCAAAAATTTGGTTTGCTTAATATTTGATGCCATAATGAAGGTTGGCATACTTTAAGGGTTGTGGCAATAGAAATGGTAGGATTGGTTGGTTGTTTGATTGGCATTGTGGTTTAACACCATACAAAAGGTTATTTCATTAGATGACAGTGTGCAGTAATTGTTGGAGAAAGCTTGCTGACCCATGCAAGTGACTGAACAAAATAATGCACACTGATGTTTGTAATAGAACCTAGAACTCATGAACTGCATCTGTGAGACACACAAAAGCAAAAACACAATAATAAATTTTACCTCCAATCTGTGTGAGATTTCTGAAAGCTTAGTAATCCCTGGCTCTTTGTAAATGAACTCATCTCCATCCAAGTCACCAAACTTCTTGCCGTAAAATCCCACTCGGAAATAGGTGCCAAATATCCTCTTACCTTCCTGTAGTAACAAGATGTGGACAGGTATATATGTTTGCAGGGATTCATTTTCCAGTCTTATTAAATATGTTACTATTTTAATGGAGTTGAGACATATCTAAAATAATGCTGTATCTTACATACATGTTTTCCAGTGATGTGTATAAACTGACCTGTCTAATAACGTTGTTGAAGGCCTCTTGGAGCTTTCCGTAGATATGCCTCAGTTTCTTGAAGTCTCTGTTAGCCTCATGGATGGGTACCAGTACCTTATACACTTCATTCACTGCCTCATATAAACCACCCTGCCAACAAAATTATACAGAAATATTATTTCTTTTTTTTACACAGGCCCAACAGTGGTTACTTCTTTGATTCTGGTTTTAAGCCATACTTCAGGTTGAATCCCTTGATGCTGGAGTGCCAGAACCCATAGGTTGAGGAAACAACCTTCAACCTTACTGAGAACAAATTAATACAAGATAAGCCCAGAACATGACACCACATAGATATGGCAGTTTTGAGGGTTTAGCATTAGGAAGATTACTTTTCATCTGTAAAACTGAAAATCTTACCAAGTTAGGGCAAATTAAAAAACTGTGTGTACCCTAAATGCTCGACCCCCTTTACAACTTATAAAACTACATTTTATGCAAAGGGTAGGAAGTGTAGACATGCAATTTAGACATTTTTATGAATTTCAGACTTTAAATTACCAGAAACTGTAAGTTTTAGTTCCAAATTCACACTTAAACATTCAATAAATTACTTAAAATGTGTGCCCTTAGAGCTCGAAATTTGTTGAGGGTTTAGGGTAAATTTTATCGATAAAAATTTATAGGTTCATCAGTATTTGTGGTGCCGATGTAAATGGCCATGTGTTTACCATAGTGAATGAACTGGCAGCCTGTTCCAGTAGCCCCACCAGGCCACTCTCCGTGAAGTATTTACCCATACACATGCCCTCACCATCAGGTGTAACCACGTCATCAGATACGGCACTCTCTTCCAATAAATTAGGGGAAATTTTCTGTAAAACACAATTGAAGTTGTCTAAAACAGTGTAATCAGAAATGTATAAAGAGAGGACAGAATTACCACAATTGTTAGCCTCCCTTCCACTGAAAATTGATCAGCTAGGCTCCTAGGGAACCTTATCTACAAAACTGTTGCACAATACATCTTTTGCTACACCTTACTTAAACCAATCCTCCATAAAATCTCCATAAAATGTAGACCTCAATGTAAAAAGAATTAACATTAAATGGTGAACTCTCTAAAACTGTTTATAAAATACTGTAACTTATTAATCCCTCTAATCAGTGGTCAAATATCACTGTGTTGATTAGGAATATAACTGGTTTTTACTCAGCCCACTTACCTGGAAGGTAACACATCCAACAGGTAGGTAAAACCTATCTTCTAACATATTGAGGTATTCTGCCACTAATCCTGCAGCATGTACCAAACACTGGGCAGCTTCTGCATGGTTTCCTCGCTGAAATATCGTCCAAATATCTTAATTATTTCATTTTATTTATGAACCAGGATAAAAAGTACAGCGCAACTATGATATGAATTGATCTAAATGTTAATAGACATAAATGACACAATTGTTTACATGTTCACAATCAATTCCATATGTATAGTTTATATATAAATTTTCATTTTCTGCACTTTTAAATATTTATGACAAATATATAAACTTCTACATACACATACACGTAAAGCTGCATAAGTCTGTCATGGACAATTTTTTTAATCAAGCAATACAACTGGCTCTTTATAGAGCGAGCAATATGGCAAACTTTTAGGTATACTTCTTTGTGATTTCCATGCTAAACATTCAGAACAGTATGTATGCTGAGGCGAGATGGAAGATTCATATTGAATAAATATAAAACTACATAGATAATCGCAATCAAAACTAGTCGCCGTGGACATTATACTGTGAAATGATTGATTGATTAATTGAAGATTTACACAATAAGTTATACTTGTGCAAGAGGTTTATGACATACCTCACTATGTTTGCCAGCCATACTCTCTAGCCAGGTGAGTCTGAGGTCAGGTGAGGTTTGATAACCTTTAGCTATACGATACATCAGGTCTAATAACATCTCAGGGTCTTCCTGGAACTCCTTCATCTTTACAGTGTCAGACAGGATCATGTGAAGGTTAAACACAAGGTCACGCACCTGTAATCAACAACATATTGTGCTTAGTTTACAATGACAAGATTCCATGCTATAACAGCCCCTGAAATATCCCACAAAAAAACCTACCTGTCATCAAAACACATTTTCAGCATTAACAATATACTGGACCCAAAGTTACATTGACAAAACAACAAATATAAATTTGTAGAAAGTCTACACACAGAAGTCATGTTATTATACAATATGTATTTCTTCTCTAGTACACATCAACAGTTAGAGTTTCTCTTATTCTAATTTAATAATTGAAACTTATGTATAAAATTTCAGGTGAAACAATAAAGTCGTCCAACCTACGAACACACCAGAAACTGAGTAAAAACAAATCTCAAATAAATTGTCACTTTTTTTAGTTTAAGTCATGCTCAAAATTGCGAGTAACAAAGTGTCACTTTCTTATAAAATGAATTTTATAATGAGCCAAATGGAATTGTTTGACCATTTTAACCAGGTACAATGTCAGACAAACCTTTTCTCAAACTCTATACCAAAGTTTCTCAAATATATAAAATTCTCAACAAATTATGTACAAATACCTTTATTTTTATTGTTCAATGTATAGTCTTTTATGTTTATCCCTATTATAGTCGGTATAAGTAGCCCATGGCTAATGTTGTATTGTTGTCAGACCCGACTTTAAATAAAGATTTGATTTGATTTGATTTGGTAATTCATATAGCTTACAACAAATAATTTAATTCCTTTGTGTTCAGCAGTGTGATTAAGGTCAGTTCATTTATTTGAATACAATGCATACAAGTAGATGCTTTGATATTAGAGGGAGAACCTTGTAAAAAAAAAAAACACTCAGCAACTTCTATAGTCACCAGCAAACTACCCTGATACACCTATATAACCTTATCACAAACATGTTTATAAAAATACACAGGTAAAAGTGCAGGTGTGGGACACCTAAGTCTGTGAAGATGAAAACTAAGAATTTCATCGCACCTGTTCAGGGAAAGTAGTGTCTTGTAGCTCTACATCAGCCTCGGCATACATCAGCAGGGTCTTCAGTGACTTTCTCAGGTACTCCTCGTTAAAGTTATGATCCTGGCCAACTAGGGAGCTTAATGACATTGTTACCTGCATCTTCACACGGGCAAAGTTCTGAAAATCAAAAAAACAGATTTTTACCGTTTCTTTCATGTACGAATGGGCTGTTTTAAGATTCATGTCATTTATTTTTTAACTGTTTCCTAAGTTGTCAAAGATAATGGCCAGCATATCCAACTCTAAATAAAATCCATTTAAATTCCAAGTGCCGGTAAGTTAAGACAGATTCGCCCTATAAACACAAAAAAATGAATGAACTTTATAGAGAACACCAAGTTTGATACTTATAACAAGTCATTGAATTATCTATTTGAGGAGAACAAAGACAGACAGAAACTCTTCCAACATAAAACTCAGAATTTGTGACCAAAGAGACAGAGATCAAACACAAGCTAAACACATCAAACAAATAATGAATTAAAGCTCACTGAATATGAAAAATATAAAAGAAACACAGCCCTCATCAAGGCCTTTTTTCGGGTGGCAAAAAGCCAATCTGTATAAAGTTGAAAAATGGGTATAATTTTCATAACTCATAATTAACTTGTCAACATTTTGACATCTACTTACGTTTCCAATCTCAAAGTTTTGTCTCATGAGTAGGTAGAGGGAAGCACTAGAATGAGACCTTGTGTTACCGATTGGTGAACTACAATGGCGTAACAGACGGACACACAAATCAGCACATTTCTCGGTCACTTCCTCAAACAGTAGCTCTGGGAACTAAAAACATCATCAACATACAAACAAATACATCACACAAGAATAAAATACTGGTATATAATCCAGCACAAGAAAATAATTCAACTTATTTATTGGGGGCTTTTATGTTTGTTTTACTACGGTGTAGGTCAAAGATCTTTCGATCAAATTAACAGAATGTTCTTTCATCACTTCTCAAAAGGTAGAAATTTAACTACCCTAAATGCTCAACAAATTCGACCTCCATGGACACAAGTTTCAAGTCATTTATTGAAGGTATTAATGTGAGATTGGAACTAAAACTTATATTTTCTTGTAGCTTGAAGTATTAACTTCTTTAAAATATCAACAGCATGTTTCTACACTTCTTAACCCTTGCATAAAATGTAGTTTTGTAAGTGTTAAATGGGGTTAAATTTGTTGAGCATTTGGGGTATTTGTGCTACACACTTGTATATTTGTTAACATTTTTGTTTGGAGTGTCTTGTGTATGACCGTAAGAAGGCCTCAGAGAAGACCCACATTTTTTACCAATATCGTCACTCACTAAATATACAGTAGTATACTATTATTATTACATGTAATTTAATAACAATTTGAAACGACAGATTTCTGCTGATCTGTGAAGATTAATTTGTGTAACCCTGTACCTTAGAGACGAGTGATCTCTGTGTAGCAAACATGTTCTGTAAGACAAGCGAGCTCTGGTTTAGGCCCAGGCCGTGTAATAACACTCGTAACGCCGTACCCAACAACATCTGCATGGAGTCTGAATTCTGAGCTATCTATTAACAAAAAAAGTCAAACACATTTAAATCTCAAACAGATACAAAATAACATTTTCATAAATAGTTTCTATCCCAGAAGATAGGAAAAATGAAAAAAAAAGGACTTACCAATGAGGTTATCATGAATGTCATAACTAATAAAGACTTACGATAAGAACAAGGTAATAAATGTGCTTGTCTGCTGCTTAAAGTCATACTTAAGGTAGTTTGACTTAACATATAGACAGTCTCTCCTTGCATGATATCTATGTATATAGGAGACCCATGACCCAGACAGCCAAAGAATATGGCTAACAGGTCATTTGATTTAAGTTTTCTTGTCAAGCAGGACAAAAACAACATTGTATTCTAACAAACTGACGTTAATCTTCAGTATTCATTTCATGACAAACACTTAAACACTGGACGACAAAAAGGTCACAACGAAACCTTGAAAGTCACCGAAGCAATACTTTTGTAATATATTTACTTTCACACAAAAACTGCTCACTTATTATCAAATATCATTTGGGTTGAGAAAGATATCAAAATAGTTTTTTACTAACTCACAAATGTCATATGGATAATACAGTACATGTAGCTTTAAAGCATAAAACGTATTTCACAGTTTTTTTACAAAGTGATAAAAAAATCTATACTAAAATTGTTGGAGATAATAAGTATAGAAATCCCTGAATTGTTGTGTATTATTTACGGGACCTTACCTGTATAATAAGCTCCAGTAGATCCAGGCACACTAAGCTGACCTCTGCTGCTAGACTGCCCTCTGTCTGAAAGTCTATCTCAACATCTCGAGGTTTACTGAGGGGTAGAGAAACATCCATAATATAGCTCACAAGATAAAATTATAAAATTTTAGAGTTCTTTTATACTCTGGTGCTCTCGTTGCAGTGAGGACATTATATTAGCTATTTACTCATGTCTAATTATTTTATTCTTAGACATTCCCTAAATGTCTTAAGTTTACTTACCGTATATATTGTTCTTCTTTGAGTTTTTTTATACTGCCAAGTTCTTTTCTGGATTTGTATATTCAAAGAATAGCATATTTTAAAAAAAATGGAATTTTACCTTATACAAACTAAAGAGTTTTTTACATCTAAAAACTACAGAGATATTAAAATGGTGGAAAACCGGGAAGAAACCTCTAAAAAAAACACCCCGCAAACTCCGCAGCCACCGAAAAACTTCCCTTATATACGTAAGGTCCACAAGGGGGATTGCACCTAGTCCAACGTAGTCCAACGCTCAACCACAGAGCCATGGTTGTAATAAATGAAGATAAACTGACCTTTCCATGGGTTCAAAGGACTGTCTCAGTAACTGGTCCTTCCTCCATCTCAGTCTGCTGACCTCCAGGGGGGAGGGTGGGGTCTTGTCACCTGACCAGAACAAATCAAAGTTTCAAATTTTATCTCTTTAACGTTTGTACTACAAGCAATTATATGAAAAAGTGAAGTGGAATCTTTACTTAGTTTTCAGATGACAGTGTAACAAGGGTTGTGTTTTAGAACAATACATTGCATCTAGATGTAGTGTAGTTAACCTATGTCTGCAGACAAGTGGGATAAAGACAGATGATAGTGATAGAAACCACAATCAGTTAGAGGCCAACCAAAACACAATAATACAAAGTATGGAATGTACATTAGGCACTAAAATCTTGATTCTGTTTCAACAAGAAGTCTGATCCTTCCCCTAAGAACTTACAATAATTATAAACTTTGAATAAACATGAATCTGAATACCTTCAGCCATTGCCTCTCAGTTTGTACTACATAGCAGTAACCAATTGATTTATTTATTTTACTCACCTGAAATGAGGAATCCTGACTGCTTTCGTCTCATCATTTCGGAGCGGGCGTTTCCAGTACCTAAGATAGCCTCCTCTAGCTTCGACTTCATATCCACACTCTTTTTGAGTGTCTGTTGAGAACACTGGGTGAGAATCTTCTTACCCTGTACAGGTGATACAAGATCAATCAGGTCAGTAATCACAGGTATCCACAGGTAACATAAACACTGAACAGATAGACAGCAATAATAACAAGGACAAAAGACAGAAGACAGAGCTCTTGCACCTCACAGACAATCACAAAAAATAACAAGTAAAAAAGAAGATTCAAATATTAAATGAGTACCGTAAATCCGAGAAAAAAAAATATAACTTTTTATTCTCCATATTTCAGCTTTTTATCATTGTAGTGATCGACTCCAGATTCCACAAGTCAAAACTAGAAGTGGTACAAAAAATTCTCTCGGTATCCCAGTCAAAGATAAATACAGGGAACAAGATAATTGCAATTTTTAAAAATGGCATACATATTTGTTTTGGGAGGGGAGAGTTAAGTCAACTTCAGGTAATGCATACACAATGGAGAATAGATGTTGTGTCGCCTTCATTTTATTTTCATTTCTCCTGCAATAACAGAAGTGTAAGATTGTCTCGCTTAAGTTCTTTAAACGTATCAAACTTTACATACTGACCCTAATATGAGCCACAGCACCACAGTACGCCGCCCTTGTTTTACCAGAGGAGTGACTCTGTATCCTTAACTATGAAGTGTGTAAATCATATAGCTGATAATGATGTGACTGACAAGTGAGCTCATTCCACTTTAGTAGTGGTTAGTAAAGTAGAGACAGGTGGGAAAGCCAATCGCAATACCTGCCACATCTGAGGTGAATGTGCATCGTCTTTAGGGCCACGAGTCGATAACAGTGTGCCCGTACCTCTGAAGAAGTCGTGAGACTTCCTCTGAATGCCTTCCCAAATCTGTTCATGGATTGACTGAGATTTTAGCATGCCTGGCTTGAGGCGAACGGCCATGGGGTGGCCTCCCGATGATGTGTCTTGCCAATCTTCTAGAGTTTCGTCAGAAGGGAAGCGAGATGAGATAATTTCCAGGGGCAGCAAGGCCCACTTAGCCTAGAACACAGAATAACAGCTAATGGGCCAGGCAGGTGGAGCCCCAGTACCACGGCACGCACCATTCCTCCAGCCAATTGTTAGTTAGCACAGGCTCTACTTTCTAACAGGCATCGTTCAGTCAAGATAATTAGTAGCCTATTATCACTTGAGGTTATATGAATGGGATCAATCAGATGGTTAGTTAATATCACTCTGGGTTACAATGATGGGATAGCCAGCCATGTGGATGAAAAGTTGAACATTCCAGGCCAAGCACAGGCTGTTATAATGAGTACATGCAAAGTCAATGTGAGTTAGAAAGAGCATCCAGGTGTTATCCAAGGTTTGAAAGTACATTTCTAAAATTTCCTTTTTCTAGCAGGTAAAACTATCAAGTTTCCATCCTCTAAATGCACCCATTCAAAGACTAGTGTCATAGGCATCTGGATAATAAGACCTTGAAATGATTCTACATAGAAGATTATCCAGTCGCACAGTTTTCTTTGTTTGATTGTGGTTTTATGTGGTACTTAAAGTTACTTGACTCATATGACTGTGTGCAAGCCAAGTGAGATAAGGAAACCAGCCTTTACAACACTGGCAACAAATATGACAACACAGGACATTTACAGGATGCAAAAGAGGACAAAACAAATTGTCTTCTCGATGCCCTTTACATGTAGCTCATAGACTAGCAGGGCACAAGAAGCTCCTCCTAGAGACCAGCTTCAGCTAAACATACTATTCACATTCATCTAAAGTAACAAGCAGCTACTTTCAAGCAGCAAAGAGAAAGTGAAAGTAATGATGTCAGAATAACACTCCTAAAAAGGATGATGTGGTTAGTAAAACACAGCAATCCGCCTTGGTTAGTGATGATGATCAGAATGCTGTCCATGAAGTAGCTCAATCACTGTAAATAACTTAGTAGATTTACAAATAGATTTGCTTTCCACATTAAAAAATGTGTGGATCTTTGTTTATTATGTAACCTTTGTTCTCACATAAATGTTGACTTCATGGGAGTTTGGTTCAGCTCTTGATGTCCTAATATTATCGATATCAGTAAATTTTCATTCACAGGTAAGCATAATCAGGCATATATTCAGGGACCAATAGACTCAGGTTTTTGGTACATGTACTTTAAGGAACCTGAATACTTCGGGTATCTGGTATATTAAAGTTTCACTGACGTTTTTTTTTTTTTAGTAAATACAGCACCATGTCAACTCAGTTCCCTAGTATGTACAGGGGTCAGTATACTGTTTTCATATAAACACAGGGGTGTATCTACTCAGTTATATAATCCGAAATAACATTTAAACAAATGGTTAACAAGTTAAACAAATCAGAGAAAACTTCAACGATCAATAGCAATTGATACATGTTTGATTTGTAGTATGATTCAAGACAAAACAAAATAAATATTAAATGATTCAAGAAGTTGAAAACATTGGCAGTTTCAGGGGTTTGTTAAAATCATCTGAACAATAACCATGTAAATTCAAAATGCACAACATTTAAGTTAAATCTCCAGTAGTAAATGAATCATGATGAAACAAGGAATGATGCTGTACTGAACTCAGTGTAAAACTGGCACACGCATGGAGATGGTAGTCTACAGCTTTCCCAGCACATCTTCATGTGATTTCCCTTAGCTGTTGCCTTGCTGAATTATTAAATTATTGAATAAAATCTGACAGGACATATTGGTTAACACAGGCTCTGTCATGGATACCTGCCAGGTGAGAAAGGTATGATTTTCCTTGTAGCAGTAATGTTTGACACATGACAGATGATTAAAATGGGAGAATACATGTACATCGTTTGTTTTCATTGGGGGTTGAATCTTCTGATATGTAGATGACTATACTGAATGACGTGCTCAGGCAGAACTACTATTGGTACTTGTTTTAGAAATGAGTTCTAAATTCTCAAAAACATAAAAACAAAGAATGGTTATAAAGATCTAAAAGAAAGCTCTAACATGTATTTGTAGAAACTACCAAGAAGAAATCTTGCTAAAGATGATGCAAAAAACATCGTTTTGTGGTAGCCATAATTTAACGCGAAGAAAGTAAATGAAAATCAACGTAAGGACGATGAGTCTTCACCTGAACAGAACAGAACGGATGGCGATCAGTTTGCTTTATAAATATATTGTTTCAAGCCACTGCAATAAAGCTTAGCTGTGCTTGTAAAACAAAAAAAAACAAAAAAATTCCTATTGTTGAAAATCAGGGATAATATCTATAAAATAATCAATAGCAAAGCCATACAATCATACTCAATTTTGATCAATCAGCGACATACACAACATTAAGTGTCACTTTCAGTTGAAACAGAGAGCATTTGTGTAATTTTTCCGAAAAAAAATTGGAGGGAATTCTAACAATTTTTTATTTTAGGGAAAGCCTCCCTCAGCAATTCCCATACCCCTTACATTAAGTGTATCTGAATTCTATTTGAGGAAATCGTTGCTTTGTTGAAAGGTTAAACACCTCATACATATAATAGAGTAAAGTAACTACTCTGAAGAAAGAAATGCAATGCACTCAATTGTGACTCAATATTTTGGTTTATTGTAAAACTAAATCCAGCAGACTCATGATGATCTAACAGTTAACCAAAATATTGAGTCACAATTATGTATTTTTACTTCCTTTTAGTAGTTACCTTACTCTATTAGGTGAAGTTAATCAGTAGTAGTTCTAATATCATACACATTACACATCAAATACATTTTAAAGAGAGATGAAAAACGCTGTTTAAATGCATATATACAGGTATCAACCATGTTTTTTTCTCTCACTTCAACCAAAAGAATCATGTCATTTTGTCAAATGCTCTCTATTCCCAGCACAAAGTCGGTGTACATTACATGGAAGGTAGCATAATCTCTATCAATCACACAACAGTCAGACATTCACATTGATGAGTACATCTATCAGTTCACACATACTAGAAATGTTGACAGGTCATGCTTACATTTAAAATTCATCATATAATTATTAACATTTAACTTGATCATCTTTTCTAGCATATAGGTACATGTAAGTTTAGATAAACCACCATGGGTTGACTGAAACAGCATTCCACTTTAGAAGAGCAACATTACAATTCTAGAGAAAAATCATTTTACAGTTTGCATCCAAAGACAACCATTTACACAATTACCTGAATTATTTCTTACATTCTCTTCAGTATTTGATTATTTCTTACATTCTATTCAGGATCTGATTATATCCAAAATTCATTGAGTAGCTTTCAGAATGTAAAACACTTCTTATGAATATGTCTGGGAGTGTTACACACAAACACTTATTATCAATATGTCTGGAAGTGTTGCACACACAAACACTTATTATCAATATGTCTGGAAGTGTTGCACACACAAACACTTATTATCAATATGTCTGGAAGTGTTGCACACACAAACACTTATTATCAATATGTCTGGAAGTGT
>JAVFBZ010005369.1:0-12179 GCA_032466195.1 Katharina tunicata
TGGATAACCTATAGGCGCATCTCGAGAAAAGGCAATACATGTAACATTTATATTGTGAAGATAAATATGTGGCGAATTTGTAACACACACAGATATTAGGCGTAGGTGATAATAAACACAACCTGAAAAATGTATCATTTAGAGTTAGTAATAAACCCCTGAGTCTACCAAATAAAGATGAGGGCAGTTAAGGGTATTTAATTGGAAATGTGTCAATCTGCTGGCACATCTCAGGCACACTTTGATGTACCGACGTCACTCCGAGTCAACCGTGTTAGCCACACCTCAAAAAGTTTCAAAATGTTGGCTTGTTATAAACAAGGTCATTCACCGCGGCTGGATCAAAGTCTTTGTGAGAAAATATGGGCAGCCCTTTTCCGTTAAATTCGAATAACTGCTAGATTTCTCCTGGTTCGTATAAGCTTTGTAACAAATGCATAATTTTTATTTTAACAAACAGAATTAGTTAAAAAATCCATATTTTGGGTTCGTATGTGACTTTAAGGATTTTAACATGAAGCTTTACACGGAAAATTATACCCATAAACTCAACCTTAAAGTAGTAGCATATGCACTCAAAAGTTCTGAAATTTACGTTATCACAGAATCTCATGAAAAATTAATATTTTAAGTACAAGTTAGGGGCTTTCCGTTAATTCCAACATCACATCAAATTTGTAGGTTGCAGACGAATTTTATAATAACAAAAAAACTAAAAACTGAATTTTCTGGCAGGATATTGTTATGTTGATGGGTCAATCAGCTGTCATAACTGAGCCACCCTTAGATCTACCGACGCTACTCCAAGTCAAACATTAATTAGCCCCGCCCCCTTCCGCTATTCAACATCTTAACTTATCCATATAAGGTCATGAATCCGGCGATATAAAAAGCTTTACTTGAGGCATGTAGGGAAAAATGTCCGGCCTTCTTTATGTTGAATTCGAATTATGACATGATTTCTCCTGATTATTACTAGCCTTGTACTTTATAATTTTCATTCCAAAGTAATTGTCTTAGTTTATGCATAAACTTCAAAGATGGTTAAAATCAAGGCAGTCATAATTTGTTGTAAAATCATAATTTTGAGTCCTTTTGCTACTTTAAGAAGGAGCTTGGTAACTTCGACTTCATATAGTTTTGACAGAAAACCAGAAAATGAGCGTAGAAGGGGGGATAACCGAGTGGGGACTGCTAAAATGTTTTTAAGAGGGAGAAAAACTTGATGTGAGCCTGAGTGGAAAGACTACACAGAAGAGTTTAGAAAAATGGTGCTCTGGGTGCGTTGACCACGTTCAGCATCATGTTGGAACCAATTGGTCCCTTAAATCGATACCGGACTTTTCCTGCCATATAGGAGATGCATACATGTATGTAAAATTAACCATTCTTCAATAAATATTCATTGTAATCGTCACAAAAACTGTGTGCTCTTTATAAAAATGTCAAATATTTATTGTGAAACAATTTTTGTGAGGACAAAAGTCCCGGTTCGGATGGTTTCAGTGTTGAATTTTATATATATAGAAATTATTTGTAATAAGGTCTTTAATTGAAGGACATCGAACTAAATGTTTGTCCATAACGCAACGTAAAGCTTTTATACCCTGCCTATCTAAAGGAGATAAGCCTAAACAACAAATTGGCGATCAATACACCCCTACATACGATATATAAACTGGCAGCTGGTTGCATTGCAGGTAGAATTATATCTATTTTATCTAGTTTAATATCAGATTCTCAGAATGGGTTTTAATCATGGCGACTTATCGGTGATAATGTTAGACTCATTTACGAACATATGAAAGTTCCAGGGTTGCTATCAATTAATCGATTTCGAGAAAGCTTTCGATTCTATATCCTGAACTTTCTAATCTCAGGTTTTAGATCTATTTAACTTTGGTCCATTTTTAATGCAATGGTTATCTGTGTTTTATCAGGATATCAAAACCTTTGTAGCACAGAATGGGTTTTTGTCGGACTTATTTAGTGTTACTAAAGGGCTTGTCGTTAGGGAGACCCAGCCTCACCATACATTGTTTTGCTTTGTGCAGAAATACTCCGTATTTTGGTTAAACATAATAAATTGATTAAAGGTATACAGGTAGCTGGAAATGACTTCAAAATAAGTCAATTTGCAGACGACACCACTCTCCTGTTGGACGGCTCAGAGGAATCACTAAATGAATCCATGGATGTACTTAATTAGTATGCTTCACTATCAGGGTTAAAGATAAATACAGCAAAAACTAAATCAGTCTGGATCGGCTGCGGAAAGTATTGTGGGAAACATTCAATCATCGCTATACGGTCGGATTGGTACCAGTCTGACTTCCAAGTGTTTAGGTGTTATTTTTTCTGTTAATTTAAACACAATGTTATATATCAATTTTGAGCCGATCTTTTCTGAAGTGATAAAAAAACCTTAAACAATGGGCAAAGTGAATGCTCACTCCACTAGGAAGAATTACCGATTTAAAATCACTCATTACCAGCAAATTTAACCACTTATTTATCTGCCTAACCTTATTTTGAATTTGTAAAAAAAGCATGGAAAAACTATTTTACGCTTTCGTCTGGGAATCTAAACCGGATAAAATAAAGCGCAATATGTCGATTCATGATTATTCTAAAGGCGGATTTAAAATGACAAATTTAGTGCTAAAATCATCCTGGATACAAAGGTTTTAATGTCGGTATAACCATACAAACTTTTGCCTCGACACAAAATACAATTGTGAGAAGAGATTGTTACCACTTCTAGCAACTGTTAAAGGAATGCTCGAACTGTTTTTGGAGGGATGTTTTAATGCCGTGGATAATAGGTTATTTAACAAAAAGTGCAAGTGTGTGCATTGAGGATATTATAAATACTAATCT
Source organism: Katharina tunicata (assembly GCA_032466195.1). Taxonomy (NCBI): domain Eukaryota; kingdom Metazoa; phylum Mollusca; class Polyplacophora; order Chitonida; family Mopaliidae; genus Katharina; species Katharina tunicata. The sequence goes on from JAVFBZ010005369.1 coordinate 2,881, forward strand.
TTGGCTCAACAACAATATGGTTCGGGGGAAAATGTTTCTTTAATTGCTGATTTGTTTGGCTAAAACGTAGAAATGTTACCGTACATGAGTTAATGTAATATGTACGGTATTAAAACTACCTTGTATAGTATGCCCTATGCATGCAGCATTGAGAAAACGTATCAGTTGAGATAACAAACTTAAAAAAAAAAACAATTATCTCATTGCCAACAAAACTTAACTTAATTTTTAAATATAAAAAGGTGTTGAAGGCATATACAGTACCTTGATTAGTGATGACATTATACCAAAAAGTCAATACTAACTGTGAAAATGTGCCCATAGAAAAATTAATTGGGTCGTATTTACAAACAGCCATTCGTTTATTGTACAAACACTAAGCTTCAATGGTTTCATTATCAACCATCGCATATTGGCAACCAATAAATATCTGCAGGCAATTAAGCTATATACGAAATGATGACAACTATACGTTTTGTAACGCTGAACAAGAAACTATTGAACAACTATTTTGCTATTGTAAAAAAAATACGTTATTTATGAAAAAAATTAGTACACTATATTTTGTACGTGACCAAGAAAACTCTAAGCTTACCTATACAATATATTGAACTCATGTTTGGAAGATAGAATCGGTTATTTCCTGTATAGCTGACAATTATGTTTTAATGTTGCCACGGTATTGTATCTGCACCAAACGGTGTCAAACTGTAATACTATCTATCTTTGCCCGAACTAAAGCCATGCTTAAGTCATCCTATTTATATGGAAAAACATTCTGCACTGGAAAATGACACAATGGAGCAATTTAATCATATTTGGGAAGAATGGTTAAGAATGTTGAGCTAAGGTTGCACACCTCTTTACCAACAACCATTTTGTCTATTTTTTGACAGATTCTATGTTGTAAGGTATAAAGGATTACGGTTACTCTCGTTTGTTGACCAAATGTAAATGATTTTATTTTGTGAAAAAAAGCAATTTCTGGATTGTTCGATTTGAAGTAACAAAATAATATTGAACTTTTACAGCTGAAAAGGCTTTAGATTGCAGTTAATGGGGCATCGCACACAAATAACACGTTTTCTAAAAGTAGATCGCCGTAAACAAACAGTTCTTGGTTCAGTTGTGTCTTTGTCTTTCATTTAAGGATTTATTGATATTGGTATTCATGGATTCTTGGATTTATTGATATTGATATTGATGGATTCTTGGATTTATTCATATTGGTATTCATGGATTCTTGGATTTATTCATATTGGTATTTGTTACAATACGCTATATTTCTATTACCCAGAGTTATTAATATTGGTATTCATGGATTCTTGGATTTATTGATATTGGGATTCATGGATTCTTGGATTCATTGATATTGGGATTCTTGGATTCATTGATATTGTTATATCAGTAAGTCATGAAACATTGTACATTTGAAAAGCCTTAGTTGAATAACATCAGTGAACATTCTGCAGCTCAATGAATAATGATCCTAATTATAACTAGCCTACATGCAAACAGTTGTCCAACTATATAACAGTCCATTCAAACCTTAGGTAATACAATTACTTTTTACAGACTTTCTTTGCTCTCCTTTAAAGCATGCCCTCCCAAGAGAATGGGAAAGACTCCCGGTCACACTTCTAAATATCGATTGGCTTTTTCGATTATCGATTTTTCTCTCTTCTCTTCCACAAGAACAAACAAAATATATTCCCGAATATACCAGTTCCCTATTCCCTCCATTAACATGTGTTTCTTTCTTATATATAACTATGGCAACAAGCATTGAAGTTAGGGATTCTCAACCAAATAAACCGAAATATATAGTCAACATCATTTGTTCGCTATTCTTTGCAGTTGTCACACTACTGTATTATGTCAAACATATCGGTGGAAATTGGAATACGAGGATTTACCACTGTTGACTGTAGTTCAGGGATAGCTCAGATAATTGTACGATTTTGAATACCTATCATTGTGCATCCATGTCATTTATTTATTTCTTCATTTAGGCAATCCCTTCTATGAAAAATTAATGACGTATAACGAAATTGAATTAATAATGAGGAGTACAGTGTACATAAAGATATTAAGTAGGCCTGAATAGAAACGTTAAAAAGCGAATTCTCTGCACTTTATAATTCAAGTTAAATTCAGTATGTAGATTTGATAAACAGGAGCGTTACAAGAACCACAGAGTAAACTTTATCGCGTTCTATACACTTTAATTTAAGAAAAAATTTAAGTCTACTGATAGACCCAGTTGATGATCGATAATATGGGTTTCACATAAAGACGCACATATCCAGGTCTATCGGGATAATGTTTATAGCAGTGGAAAATTTTGCGGCCAAATGCAGGGGTAAATCACATGGGCCGATAAGCTTCGAGCTTGGTCTATTTTCGACGGGGACCTAATTAGCCAATATACCTGGCTACGCGTGTCTGAGGGCTCAGTCGATGATATAAGTCTATTGTGATAACATGTCTGACCCAGAAATCTGCATGTCTCAGCTGATTCTTACGAAAATCGCTAGATAACGCCTTCTAACGTGAAACTTTGCCAATACTGCCTGACGACTTGACCACACCCGAATGCGGCGGTGACGTATCTGAGGCCTATACCTGTCGTGTATCGATTCACTGCGCAGTGTTATGTTGTCCATATTGTAGTGGCTATGACAGGCTACACTCCGATAAACTGCGATATATGAGAGCGGAGTGAATCTGCTGAGGTCACGCTCGTGTTCACCTTTCTCAAGAAGATAACATAATCAAACGGATAACCTTACAGGTAGTCACTTTAATCAGACTGTATCCGACTGAGCTATGGAGGGCCAGCTGAGCGATTCGGCAGTCATATTACGGCACTCCCACGATCAAATGGAGAAGACGGGGAAACGGCGGCAAATGCGTTCTCTGCCTCCTAACTTCAGCTATTCTAGGAATGACAAATGTCAGGACTCCATATCTAAAAGTGTGCACGTAGAGAAAATCCAGTATTCTAAAATCCAGGAAAACGGTGGCTACCACCCACAAAATGGCGAACTGGATGAAATCCTCAATTCTCACGATCTGAACATATCTTTGGACAATTTTCACATTAATGAGTTGGAGAATGGTGACAAACGATTAAACGAATCTGACGCTTACTTTGCGGGTAGAAGGGATGTGTTACAGCCAGACAGTTTAGTGGAATCAAAGATTGTCAGTCATAAAGGCACTTGTCGTGGATTTAAAAACCGGGTTCGAGCTGGAATCAACACATTTCTATTACAATCTTCCGATCAACACAACACAGCGACGCAGGTATTTGTATACATATGGCCTTCTATTCAGTTTGGCTATACGCCTATTACAATTCACGTGCAGTTTTTATCACTTTTAAGTTGGGTTATTCTCTGTGTTTTATTTAATCACCTATATAAACTAAAAGGTGTGTTAGCAGTATTGAGCACATGGGAATGCCTGTATTGTAACATTATAGGGATTGTCAACTCTATATTTAGGCCGTTAGTTTAATGTGTATTTCACAAGATCCTTATCACAATTAGATATAACTTACTGACAGGCCTTATGTGTTTAATAATTGAAGACTTATCTAGCACATAGTCGTCTATATAAAGTCAACTAAGTTCAGTCATCTTCTATGTATAACCATATAGCTAAACCAAATGTTTGCCAGTAACGATTCACTTAGGTTGATGACACTATTGAGTCACTTGATCTCTTTTGGCACATTGTTGATTCATTGTTGGTGTGAAATTATATTTTTTTATTTTCATTTGTGCTGATATTATGTGATAGCTTATGGCTTTGTAGTAAACGAAAATAGGTTTATGTGGACGGAGGACAAACACATTATGTGGATGACAGTTGATTTACATTACTATGACAGTAGGACCATGGTATACCAATACAACATCTCTAGAACATTATAAAGATAAGGCCATGCAGGTGTTAAATTGTTAATTGTTAACCATGGTAGTCTAAATAAGTAATTAAATTGTCATGACCTCGCGACTTGTCAATTAGAAAAATAATTTAGCATGTAGTTTATTTTATTGTGTAGATTTCTGCAATAGTGCATCTGTTTGTTAATGAAGGGTTATCTGTTAACGAAGGGTTATCTGTTAATCTGTTAATGAAGGAATGTCTGTTATTGAAGGGTTATTTGTTAATGAAGGGTTATCTGTTAATGAAGGGGTATCTGTTAACAAAAAGTTATCTGTTAATGAAGGGTAATCTGTTAGTGAAGGCTTATCTGTAAATGAAGGCTTATCTGTTAATGGGGGGTTATCTGTTAATGAAGGGTTATCTGTTAATGGAGGGTTATCTGTAAATGAAGGCTTATCTGTTAATGGGGGGGTTATCTGTTAATGAAGGGTTATCTGTTAATGGAGGGTTAACTGTAAATGAAGGCTTATCTGTTAATGGGGGGTTATCTGTTAATGAAGGGTTATCTGTTAATGGGGGGTTATCTGTTAATGAAGGGTTTTTTTGTAAATGAAGGGTTATCTGTTAGTGAAGGGTTATCTGTTAACAAAAAGTTATCTGTTAACGAAGGCCTATCTGTTTATAAAACAGTCAGATTAGTCCCAACAGCTTAGAGTGACAAGTATTCCCAGTGGATTTTCCCTTTGAAAGACCAAATTAAAAATACCTATCAGTTGAATTTGTGTATTCTGGTGTGTCTATTGATGCATTAAAAGGTTTCAAACATGCACACAATTGCCCTAATGGAAATTTGCTCCAAAATTAGAAAGTTCTGCATGTAACATTTAACAGCAATCAAATCTATTAATTTGATTCTAGATCTGTTAAAACTATCCCATCTGGTATTATAGTCAGTTCCACATTGGAGAATAGACCGTACAATAGTACAATAGTGTACAACGTCAGAGAACTGTACCATGTTTTACCATGCATTACTATGCAGTTTATGATTGGAAGTCACAAGATATGTTATTAGGTTATTTTATAACCTATATGAGCGGACCTTGATATTTCAACTGTTATCTTAATTAATCAGTTTTAATTGCTAAGTAATAAACAATTACACTCTCGAACAAAACACCAACATTGCCAACTCCTCATGTGAATGAAATACCCTTGAGTATGATTTTAAACACCAATAAAATATATAAATAAATATATTTAATTGATTTATTTTCTTGTTTGATTGTACAAAGATGCAAGTGGAAAAAAAACTTTAACGTTCGAATTTCCAAATAGTTCTCTGGCGTTAAACACCAATCAATCAATCACCAAATAGTGCTCAAATTTTGTTTTTTATTATTTGGCATTGAAATCTTTTGCTTCCATAAAATATTTTGACAACGAATTCAAGTTTTGATTATTGTAGTATTGTGGTAGTACTAATAAAGCATATGGGTGTTACAGTCATCAGTCAGTAGTAACTATTTGTTCTTGTAGTTCAGGGATAGCTCAGATTTCAAATTTGTGAAGTATAGAATGACTATTTCTTGTCAGTTGAAAACATGAAGTGTAGAAACATCCTTGGAGAATAGACTGTGTATTGGTTTAATGGCTACCACCACTAGTGGATACTTTAGTGTCAGTTCTGATTTCTCTACAACAGAGTTAAGTGGGCTCAGAAGTGATACTAGATAACCTCAGTATATCTTTTAAAGTGGTAACAAAAAGTAGAGGGATACAAACTTGGTTCAATCTAAAGATATATTCAATCTCTTGACTGCACAGGATTGTTATAAAGGTATTCACAATACATTAAACTGAATAGACACTGCTTTGTTAGAGTGTGACTGTCCGTAATTATTCACAATGATCTATCATTGTGTTCAGTGTTTGCAAAGAAAGAGAAAATATTCTGTTTTTTTATTAGCGTTTAATTCTGTTGTTGAAATCAAACTATTCTTAGATGACTTTATATTACTTTGATCATATTGAGTGTCATGCACTTAATTTTTTCCATCATGCCTCAAGTTCACATGTTTAAAATTCTCTGCTGAGCAAATAAGGCTTGTTTGAATTGAGTTGAAATTGAGACAGTGTAATTAAGAGGACTCAGACCTTAATGTAGGTCAGTCTTCAGCATATCATCTTGTGACAACATAATAATGTTATCTCGTCAGGCAAATACAAAATAAGAAACTTAGGATAAGGCTATCCATAAAAATACATTTGTTTCCTGTATGACATTCAAAGACACTAAATCAAAAAATAAACAATCCTCATTGGGACAAATGCTTCACTAAATTAAAATGAGGCTGAAGGGCATTTTATATTTTCACCTGTGTGTGTGTGTGTTTTTATAGGTATTTTTCTTAACTTTACAAGGTAAAAGGTATTAAATAATTCTGCTATTAACTTCCCAGGCTAATAATAAAAAAACAGATATGGGAACGTACAACTGGGAAAATACTGAACACAAAAATTAAGTGCCTTTATATTTTTTTGGCTCAATCTTCAAAAGAAATTATTCTTTTGCCACATCTTACATATGACAAAAACATGACAAAGATGAATTTTAGGTATATTGATGCCAAGACCGTTTTAAAGCAATGATTACAACAGAATATACTTAAAGGTACTATACCGCAGAATTTCGGCCAAATATTGACTGAAACGAATTAAACCAGGTTTTCCACATTTTTATAGTATGGGCCTTAGTATAAGTTTTCAGAAAATATCAACCTTGAGAATGTGTGATATACCGTAATAAAATAATAATAAAGTATAAAAAAAATCTATAATGCGGGTCACATGTAAATCGCACATTCACAAGGTTGATATTTTCTTAAAGAGGGGTGGGGATAATACTGAAAACATACTTTTAAAGTTATATAGCTTAATGTTTGAGGGTGTTGTACGCATGTTTGTTTTGTCAGAGACTAAGATATCCAGGAAGTGGAATATGAGATAGGTGTTTTGTGTTGTTTGGACAGCACAATGACAGGTACATTATTTGCATGGTTCAGTAATCATAGAGATAAAATTGTAGCAAACAGTTTACCCCACTTTTATATTATACGTATAAACTGTAATTTTCATCCCTTATAAAGCCGCCTGAACTAACTCTACTGGCATTATAGTCTGATACAATGAAGTTATTCAGAGCCTTTTTCAGGACTGTTACGACAACTAAACTGAAGATATGAACACTGGGTCTTTTACTTGGTTAAAATACAACAAATACGAAAAAGTCGTAGCTTTTTAAATGAAAAAAGGTATTCAAAACACCTTAAACACCTATTTGTAATGATGCTGTTTAATGTTTTTGTGGTGATCATTTAATCCTTTTATCAAGTGCCTTCACAAATAGCAGTTAAATTGAATGGTTTCTAGACTCTACCGGTGATTGCTTGAAGCAGTTAATGAGGCGTAACAAATGTGAATCTTAAACCACAAAAAGACATTCGATACATTATATGTGTAGTTAAGCTGTCTTGTCATCCGACACCTTTTATGAGTGCAAAAAACGTAGTATAGGCAGTTCTAATGTGCAGGCCTGTGGAATTTCTCTTTAGAACGCATACACATAATCCAGAATGTTACGTTCTCATTTAAAACTAGTCAAAGATTTTGTTATACTGAAATTCTACCCTTGAAATAATCAGTAGAATGCATGAAAATGTAGACTTTAAGTGTTATGTACCTGTCTAGACTTGCTTCTTCCTGGTCTAAAGAAAAACAGGTTATCTTTTTCTTGTTATATATTTCAGTGAAATTATTCTTCATCGACCATTTTTACCTTTAGGTATTCGGGATTGAAAAGAAAAAGTAAATAAAAGACTGATGACATAGGTTAGATATTCTTTTTAAGGTTTAAAACACATTTAAAAGATTCCATGGCAACCCATATTTTTTGTCAGTGTGAATTTGAAAGCAGTCTTTTTTGTGAAGAAATTTGAAATTCCTCTATTTACTTTGAGTAGGCCTATTTAGGTAGTTTGTATGCTGTATTTGTGCAACCTCTTCTACATGTACATGTCTAAGAGACTGTAACCCTCGTTCCTGTTTAGCAGCTACAAAGTATTCAGGTTGCTTGTTTGCCGTATTCAGTAACTTCTTTTATGCAGCAGTTTCAATTTGTACCGGTGTGCATGTTCATTTCAACTATTGGAAGCACCACTCATGAGAATTTGACATTCTAGTTTGTTTGAATATTAAAATTACTTATTTGACATTTATATAACTTTCTAAAGGTATTCCTCTTGTGTAGCTGTTTTAATTGGCATACTTAAATTTGAATATTGAGAGAGTATGGCTTTGCAGAGAAATTTGAGATTCATCAATTCAGTTAAAGGATAAGACCAGCAATTTTCGACTAGATTTCACTACTTTTTTACACATGTCTTTTTGACGATAAAAGCCTGAAAGTCAGCATAACGTAAAACAATTAATATTAAATATTGGTATTGACATCACAGGTTCGAAACTCCCAGTAATGATCACCGAAAGAGGCTGCTATGTATATGAAGATAATATAAATTGCGGGCATATAACTTTTAAATGACACATGGAAAATAGTTAAGTCTGGTCGAAAATCGCTGGACATGTTTTTTAAAGTTGATTGAAGTTGCATGATTGCCATATTGGAATAGTTATACTCAGCTTAAGGTAGTATCCTATCAGGTATATAAGACTTAATTAGTATATTGTGGATAAATTTTCTTATCAAATTTAGCATGATTTGTTTATTTTAAATGTTAACGTGGGAAAATTTGAACATTTTCAATAATGCAGGTATTCCCGATCAGCTTACAAATCTGGCATATCTCCAGGGGCTGGAATACCAACCCAACAAGCTTCTCTGAGATATTAGATTAACAGTGATGTTGCCTTTTGTAAACGACCCAAATGACATGACAAAGTCTTTACTAACTATTTCAACAAACACAACAACGTAACGCAAGACGTTACTGACCTGTACAAGTTTCGTTTTCATAATACTGGTACGGTATGTTGTTAAAAATGGGTAGAAACTTGTAAATACAAAGATTGATATTGTTAAACTAGCAGTAATGTGGACTACTTACAATTGACTATATTGGACTCATTATTAACAGTAGAAATTGATCTGATGTCAGACAACCTGTCCTATTTATTTATTGTTCATGTCTGTTGAGTTATACCCAGACACAGTAATAATGACAATGGTCTCCCCCATCTCTATTAAAGTGCTCCCTCCTTTCATTAGATTGTTGAGTTACACCCAGATACAGTAATAATGACAACGGTCTCCCCCATCTCTATTAAAGTGCTCCCTCCTTTCATTAGATTGTTGAGTTACACCCAGATACAGTAATAATGAC
>JAVFBZ010005380.1:0-12359 GCA_032466195.1 Katharina tunicata
CTTGGGTAATTTTACCAATGCCCTATTTTATCATCTTTCACATGGAACCACAGCCTGAAATAGAAGAACTTATTGACTGATTACAGCTAATTATACTGGCTGCTCAAGACAATGGTTTATTTCTATTCGTTTTTGTAAGATGGGTTAAGTGTGGTCAGCAAAACAAAAGCAGTCGGATGTTGCGGGAGATTCCTGAGCCCTGATGATCTCGGAGCTAAGGAACGCCAGGAAGATGAGTTTTCAGTGGAAAGTCGTTGAGGTTGGTTTCATTCCCCAACTGGGAGGCGATGGAAATGACCAACATGACCAAATCAAACAAATTAAAAAAACAAATTTGTATAACAAAATCATCATATGGAACAAGAATTCCAAACTCATACCCTTTTTGTCAAAGCCACCAAGAAAATCAAACATTCGATTTGCAATACAGTCATATGATTCTTTAGTGGCAAACATCTGCTGGTTGCACTTCCGCTGATGCTTTAATTTCGACAAAAGCTCAATATGCCTTTAACACAAAGTTCTAAGGTGACTTTTACGTGACATGATATTTTTTTTCATTTACAAATGTTTATGTTTTAAATGACTTCTCGGTAGATGTAGTTTAATACTAAAGTGAAACTATTTTACCATAAAGTATATTAGTTCTACTGGAGTAAAAATTATAACTCCTCAAGCAGAAATAATTTCTATTAGAGTTAATATATTTAAACAACGTAGATTCTCTTTCTACTCATGCCAAAAAAATGCCAAAGTAGATATAATTTCTGTTTAAGTTAAAATATTTGAACCTCAGTAGAAATAATTTATACTACACTTAAATTATTTATACATACGAAGATATTATAGGGATGTCCACTGCCAGAGTAGCGAAACGAAAATGGAAAACGACAGAATTGCGATCTATGGGTACGTACATTTGTGAATTACAAAAATTATATTTACTAAAGAAGATTTGTAGAGCAGAAATAAAAACTACAGGTGTTAATATACTGTAACTCAGGAAATAAGATCTTCTCCAGTAGAAATCATTTTTACTCAAGTTGAAACCATATATATGGAAGTTAAATATTATAACTTGAAGTGAAAATATATCTGACCAGGAATTAGTATTTTAATTTGAGCAGAAAATAATATTTACGTTAGTAAAACTATTTTAGCTAAATATATTTCTAAATAAATAAGATTTGCAAAGTAGAAAAATCATGACATATTCGAATGACATTTTTGTCTTCATTTAAATTTTTGTAAAAGCATTGGTTCATATACCATCGCGGGTCAAGTATTCTAGATTATGTGTTAATAAAAGTCAATTGCTATATAAAATTTCTGATTTTAATGTTAACGACCCAAATGTTCTGACAAACAACTGTTTTGTAAGTTTTACTTTAACAGATGAACAGGTAATTAAATCCCAAACCAAACGATGTATTTCCTTCAAAGAAACTAAAGTACAATTTGAATGCGATAATGCAACGGCGGATAACTTTGTAAAACTTTTGGAATCTGCTGAAATACATGAAAGGCTGCTAAACATGCAAACCGAGCATAGCGAAAAAGTACAATTATTGATTCAAAATTAAATGAACTTGTTAACATTTTAACTGAGTGCTCGAACGAAGTGAAAATTAATTAAAATCCTTGTAACATTTAAAAAAAACCCGGAGTACTCCATTGTATACCGCGGGATGTAACGTACTTAGAAAAGTGTTCTATCAAAGATTAAATAATTACTGACTATTAAAATCAGACGAAAATCGCAAGGAGATGGTAAAAGCCCGCACCAAATACATGTCGGCGCTTAGAAACAGGCGCAGTGATTAAGATTCTCGTATTACTGCTAAACTTGAACAGTCTAGATCTTCAAATAGTAAGGATTACCGGAAAATGTAAAAATCCATGTCCAAAAATTTCGATTCAAGTAACCTTTCTCTTGATGATTTCACAGAAATTTTCAAAAAAGTTAACTACCCGTCTGATGATTTTTTATAACCCTGACCACCAATCTGAGGTAACCTTTTGGCTAAATTGATGAAACTTGGAATAAGAGGTAACATTTTTGGATATAATAATGTCCATGTACAAATTTGTAGGATCTAGAGTAAAAGACAACAACACTCCTGGTAATGAATTCACTTGTTATACAGGTGTTCGACAAGGCGAGTGTTTGTCCTCTTTTCTATTTAGCATATATGTAAATGATCTTGAAGATGAATTTTTCGCATCGGGAGGTAAAGGTATATTACAGGAATATGTACAAATGTTTTAATTGTTGTATGCCGATGACATCGCTATTTTTCGTAATACTGCTAAAGAATTGCTCACGGTTAAAATGTACTTGAAAACTACTCTCAGAAATGCAGTTTGACTGTCAATACGAAAAAATAAAAAAGGCGGAAAGATAGATAAAGATATCAAATTTTCTATACCTGAAAAAAATCTCGAAATTGTTAAAACTTTCAATAATTTGGAAGAAGTTTTCTCAAGTGGTGGTTCTTTCACAAATACTCATGTCACATTGTCTGACCAAGCCTAAAAAGGCATTTTCATGTTACAGAAATACTTGTACAAATTTAAAGCATTACAACCAAAACATTATCTTGATATTTTTGTTAAACTCGTTCTACCGATCCTCAATTATGGAGCGGAAGTGTGGGGATTTTCCCCAGCATTAGTTATTGAACGTGTACACATTAAATTATGTAAAGTTGGATTAAAATTGTACTGTCGAGCAACAGAAAATTTATCAGAATTATATATAAACTGCTAAATGATGATTGTTTGTTATATGAGCATAAACAGTGGGGTTCGCTCTTAATGAATTTATTAAACAGTTTAGGTTTTAGTTATGCCTGGGATGCCTAATCTGTTGGAAATCCAAATGTTTTTCTCTCACTTGTAAATCAACGCTTAAACAATTGCTTTACGCAGGAATGGGAATTTCGTTAAAAAGACAGTACTAGAGGTTTGAAGTAATTAAAAATGTGTGACTGTCGTTACGATTAGGCACTTCAGAGTAGCCATGAGCAGATTACGTTTATCTTCTCATAGATTATCTATAGAAGTAGGCAGGTGGAATAAACCACAACAAATTAAGTTTGCAAACAGAATATGCCAGCGTTGTTGCCGTTTAGAAGATGATTATCACTTTATGTTAATATTCCCCGTGTATGCAGAACTATGCTCATTATACATTCCTAATTATTATTTCTCTCCACCAAATAAACACAAATTTATTCATCTGTTAAGAAACGTAAATGTTAATGTAATTAGAAATGTATCGATGTTTGTAATGAAAGGGTTTTATATCCGAGATCAATTGTATTTGCCTGCGTGACACCTAGGCCTTCTCCCCAGCGCTGGATTGTAATATTATAATATGTCGTATAAACCGTATCCGCCACTTCTACTTCTATACCTGTATTTTCACTGAAAATTGCTCAAGGCCTGATGGCTTTTGTCAATAAAGATATATACATATTATATTTGCTTAATAAAACTAAGCCTGGATGTTAGTGGCTTGTTTTTGGTTAAGTTGTATTTGAGCGAGTGACAACTTCCCACGAACATCCTGGCACAGCGTAATTAAGTAAATTAGCATTGACAAAAAGGAAAACATTTGTTCCATAAAACTGATCAGTATTGACAGAAAATATTACTGAACGAAAATCCAATTACAGCTGTCATACACGGATGTATTAGGGTTAAAATTCCTCCGACCCAATCTGATACGAAAACTGGCATTTAGCCACGCCCCCTTCCACCGACCCTTTTAGTTGACGTCTTATGCAAAGTTTACATGGTCTTTGCCTCCTAATTTGCCACATGTAATTTTTGAGTCGTAGAGGTTCTTTTTAATTTGCACAGTGACCCACCTGCATAAATTAGTATTTGGAAAAAAGACACTGTTGGGTTTAAAAGCCGGTTGAAACACCTCTGGCTTGTGGTGCACGGACTTAAATGTTCTTCAATGGATTCCCTTTCTCCAGTATACGTCACTTAAAGACTAGTTTTTATTTGGAGGGGGTTACGTTGTAGGTTAGGTTCTTTTTTCACTTACATGACAGTGTGCCATCCCTATAGGTACAGGAATCCACAGTGGCAAGAGACAAAGTCGTCACGGGACAAGGACAGGACACTTAACAGGACACCACAAGAAATCGGCTTCCTGATGCCCCTCAGCTCCGAGAACAATAGGTACAGAAAGCTCCCGCCAGCCACGCCTTTTAAAAAAAATCATTTCACTTATTTATGTGTTTTTTTTATAAAAAGTTTCTGTTTTATTGTGTTTCTCCACATGCATGGTCATCAAAGACATAACTTGAGAGTTTGAATAGGCAAAAATGAAGTTCCCTGAGAGGGATTCAATACAGCGTCATCTGTGTGAGTTATCCACTATTTGATTCATCCAAAATAAGTCGGCATTATTGTTAGAAATATTCATACGTGGCGGGAGCAACATAAGAATTAGCTTTTGTTGTCAACAGAAACTACTTAATCATCACGTGAAAGGTTTTTCTGTTGCAAAAGGTCATATATATGATATAATCTGTCCATATTTGATGTCAGCTGACGATAAGATTACATAACAAGATTTCAATATTATTCCGTTGCCCAGCGTTTGAGCTGCACTTCACTGCAAATATTTGGCCAATGCGTGGACTGCCGAACAAACAAGCGTAAACCTCCTGAGCCACTAGAAGTCCATAAAACCAAACCAGATGTATTGTAGTGCAAATATTACCTTAGTAAATCTAAATATCATTTCACATGGCAACACGACTGGGTTGCTTTTTCAAACATATTGTTATTTGTTTGTGTTTTATTTATCGCATTTCAACCTTTGTACTTAACAGTTAACCGGTTGTAACAGCACAGTTACAAAGAAAACAAAGGTGTATTTTGAGCCATTGAATTGCCCTTTTAGCCCTGGCTATCTGAAAGGAGGTTAATTGTTCTGTCTATGTTTTGTCCATGTTGGAAGATAACAAGTGTTTAAACTTTCTTTCTTTACCTTAAAGAAGAACGAGCTCCACTTTATATAACATCCACATAAAAAACTTCCGGCAAAACTACATGACTTTCAATGTTGTAATTCTACAGTATAATTTGCAGGTATTTCCATTACCAGCTCATTTTGCTCATTGTACAGACATCTTGACAGTGTACCCCACCTATATATTATATAAGCATTTTGTTAAGAGACTTAATCATAGAAAGATATTACGGATGTTTAAGTGAGAGAGCTTCATTCGTTCTTTTAAATCATGCAAATAAAGTCACAATAAAATGCTTCAATTTATAACCGGCCTACGGAGGTTAATACCCGCCATAACTTTTATGTCAACTTCATCAATAACAAAAACAATTTTCGTTCTCAACCTTTTTCTAAATTTAATTGGTACATGTATTTAAAGTTGTGCTCAAAGATATTTCACTTATAGGACAACTTTGCGCTGCTAGTGTTTGGTGAAAAGACCGAGAAGAAACTTCGTGAAAAACACTCTGTGTACTCCACAGCCAACGAACAACTTTATTTAACTTCCCACAAGAAGGGTCCGAACCTACATCGAGAAGTTCTCGAGTTAAATTCTGATAAATATTATATCAATTTATAAATGATATCGCTTACAAATTTTAAATGTTTAATCCGCAAAATTTCGTACTTGAAACTTCATCGCTGTTCACGAAAGGGCGCAAATGTTAAATTTGAAAAAAAAAAAACACAATACATAGCTAAAATAAAAACAGTTATATCTGGGCGGTAGATTTTAATGCAATGATATTAAGAGGTCCCTAGAAAGGAATATAACCATAAAATAGAATGAAATATTTAAAATTTAACCATGAATATTAAAATGTTTCCTTCGGATATGAGTGCAATGCGTGAAAGTCTCACTCTAACGTGTACGCCCCTGTTTTAAATATATTCTTCATCGAAAAGGTGAACCCAAATGTAACTGGTCAACCATTATTGGTTAACAAAACTATTATTCTGTGTAAATATATATTCCGAATGTATCATGTATATATCTTGACCATGAAAAGATCATAATCTACATAACAAAAAGCCACCCATTGTGTTAAAATATATACCAGTAAGGTCAACTCCCCACAATAACAAGTAGTGTTCATACAGCTGTCACAATTAATTAATATGTTACAAAATTGTTATCAGTGTATGTATCTTCTGTAGGTGGAACAAATTGCGATATAACATCAACTTACATCATCTTTCTATTGTAAAAGGAATGCGACACGTTTTTGAAAGCGAGTGGATTTTTTAAGTGCTGTCGAAACGTTAGCGAGTGGAAGAATGACAAATGTTGTGCCAAGGTTGAATCGTGACAAGAAAACTCGAATTAAAAAAACAAATTGTATTGTGTTAAAAGTACTATGCAGCATAATTTCTGCCAAAAAATGACTGAAACGAATTTAACGGCGTTTTCTATATTTTTCTAGTATTGCCCAAAGTGTAAGCTTTTCAGATAATATCAACCTCGAGAACGTGCGATATACTAGTTTATTGACCAATATTCTACTGGCTGCCCAAGATCTGTAAGTCAGTAGTTTATCTCTCTTTGACTGTTAGGTGTGTTAAAATGTCTGCAGTCAAAAGAATTGCTAACACTTATATATCCGTGTATGACAACTGTAATTGGATTGTCGTTCAGTAAATTTTCCCGTCGATATTAATCAGTTTTATATAAAATGTCTTCTTATAGGCCAATGCTATTTTGCATTAAATCGTTGCGGCATGGTATACCCAGAGGATGTCAAGTTGTCACTGGCCTCTGTGGCAAAGTGGTGTTACGTGCAGAATATATGTTCTGCATATTTCTACACAACTAGAGCGTACGTTTCTGGCCCAAATATCCCTCCCACCTCGGAATTCACGAGTTCAAACACTCGCTTGGACTGTATGTGTTTTGGTCGGCTAGCGGGTTTTCAGGGTTCTACCCAGTTTCCTCAAACTATAAAGCTGGGAATTATAAACCTAATGATCTAACATCGAAAAATAAACGAATAAATCTTGAAACTAATAAAAAACACTATCATCCATCCTAAGTTTCATTAAGCAAACTAAAAGGGGAAATATAATACACCAAAGAAGAAAATAATATTCGAATTTGACATGATCTTTTTTCCTTTACAATTTTGTTTTCTAGCCAAGGTGATGATATTTTCACATCAGTTAATATAGATTCTACTCCAGCTAATGTAGTGTTACCGGTGTAGATATCAGATATAAATACTGAAAACAAAAACAGGTAAAAATAGTTTAACCTCCATTTACCGTATCACCGTGTTGAAACATAATCTCAAGACAGTCCTGAAACTTTCATTATTGACAATGGGAAGTTTACCATTAGTGGAGTATTCCCGTATCGTGCAATCTGACCCGTGCCTACGAGTTCCGATTCAGCTAATCAATTGCGTGACTTTTTATTCTAGTTTTAAATGCTCGGTCCGCCAAGGGTTGTAATGTACATCGCAGAGTACCTCGTTATCAAACTGTGTGTTCGTGGAACATCTACTCCAAAGGCTACCGAACGGAGTTTAACTTTCTTTTACTATTTATCAGTGCTGTCGAAACGTTGGCGAGTGGAAAAATATAAAATGTTGTACGAAATATGAATCGTAACAAGAAAACTGGAATGAAGAAAATAAGTTGTATTGTGTTAACTGTTAACGGTGTGCCTTGTTCCACAGTGCAACAACCACCCAAGTCGTTTTCTCCTGCTGTACTTGTTAAGGTGTCGTGGTTAATTTGCCTTAATCCCTAATTTATCATCTCCCATATCGTGCCCTGTCCTGAAACAGAAGAAGTTATTCACCAATCGCATCTAATTCTACTGAATGCTCAAGATCTGTCTGTAGAAAAATAATTGCTGGCAATTTGTGGATGATTCCTGTACCCTTGAGCTTCTTAAAGCTGGTTGTATGTTGAGTCGAGTTTTGGGCTCTGTCCTTGTGTTCTAGCTTCTTTGTACGTTGCCAGTGTCGATGAAGTTAGTCAACAGTTTGACAACGAGGTACTCTGCAACGTACAACCGTTGGCGGACCGAGCATTTAACACCAGAATATTAAGTCACACAATTGATTAGCTGAATCGGAGCTCGTAGGCACCGGTCAAATTGCACGATACGGGGATACTCCACTAATGGCAAACTTTCCATTGTCAATAATGAATTTTGTTGTCAACTGTGGAATACTGAACTGAATGTTATTTTAAAATAACTGTATAAAATATAATAATGAACAATGTATTATTTCGAGCAGAAGTAATACCTATCGATGTGCAAATATCGTAACTTCAGTAGAAATCTGCTTGAATATAAATATATTCTCCATCATATCGATGGAGGTTAAACTATTTTTACCTGTTTTTGTTTTCAGTGTTTATATCTGATATCTACGCCGGTAACACTACATTAGCTTCAGTATAATCTATATTAACTGAGGTGAAAATATCATCACCTTGGGTAGAAAACAAAATTGTAAAGGAAAAAAGATCATGTCAAATTCGAATATTATTTTCTTCTTCGTGTATAATATATTTGTCCTTTTTGTTTGCTAAATGAAACTTAGGCAGGATGATAGTGGTTTGTTTGGTTTCAAGTTTTATTCGTTTATTTTCCAATGTCAGATTAACAGGTCTATAAGTCCCAATTACAGATCATTGGCCTGCTTTATTGTGTGAGGAAAACTGGGTAGAACCCTGAAAACCCGCGACATTCCGCTGGTAGCTAGCAGACCATCACACATACAGTCCAAGCGAGTGTTTGAACTCGCGAACTCATAGGTGTGAGTGATCTTTGGGCCAGAAACGAACGCTCTAGAAGTGCAGAAATATGCAGAACATATTCTGAACTTAAGACCAATTTGTCACGGAGGCCCCTGAGAACTTGAAACCCTCTGGGTATACCATGCCACAACGATTTAATGAAAAATAGCATTGGCCTATACGAAGACATTTTATATGAAACTGACATATATCAACGCGGAAATTAACTGAACGACAGTCCAATTACAGTTGTCATATACGGATATATTAGTGTTATCAATTCTTATGTCTGCAGACATTTTAACACATCTTACAGTCAAACAGAGATAAATTATTTACTTACAGATCTTGGGAAGCCAGTAGAGTTACATGCAATGATATTGGTGAATAAATTCTTCTATTTCAGGACAAGGTACTATATCGCAGAATTTCGGCCAACAATCGACTGAATATATATATTTTAGTATGGCCCAAAAGTATAAGCTTTCAGAAAATATCAACTTCGAAAATGTGCGATATACCGTATTAAAGTAATATTAAAGTTTGTCAAACCTATGCGATAGATTTTACAAACTTGTATATCGCACATTCTCGAGGTCGATATTTTCTGAAAAGCTTAAACTTTGGGCCATACTAGAAAAAATATAAAAACCTGGTTTAATTCGCTTCAGTCAATTTTGGGCCGAAATTATGCTGCATAGTACTTTTAACACAATACAATTTGTTTTCGTCATTCGAGTTTTCTTGTCACGATTCAACCTTGGCACAACATTTGTCATTCTTCCACTCGCTAACGTTTCGACAGCACTAACAAAAATCAACTATCTTTCAATGACGTGTCGCATTACTTTTAGATTTGTTTTCTCTCTCCTAAAACCCGAGCAAGCTGATGTTATATCGCAGTTTGTTCCACCTACAGAAGATACATACACTGCTAACAGTTTGGGACATATACATTAACTGTGACAGATATATGAACGCTAATTATTATTGTGGGGAGTTGGTCTTACTGGCATATATTTTAACACAATGGATGTTTTTTGCTATATAGATTATGATCTTTTCATGGTCAAATCATATACATGAATCATTCGGAATAATAGCTTTGTTAACCAATAATGGTTGACCAGTTACATTTGGGTTCACCTTTTCGATGAAGGATACATTTAAAACAAACGCATTGTACTCATATCCGAAGGAAATCTTTTAATATTAATGGTTAAATTTTAAATATTTCACTCTATTTTATGGTTACATTTCTTTCTAGTGATCTGTTAATATCATTGTATGAAAACATACAACCCGGATAAAACTGTTTTTATTTTAGCTATGTGTTGTCTTCGTCTTTTCAGATTTAACATTTACGCCCTTTCGTGAACGGTGCATGAAGTTTCAAGTACGAAATTGTTGGATTAAACACTGAAAATTGTAAGCAATATAATTTATATAATTGTATATAATATTTATCAGAATTTAAATCGAGAACTTCTCGATGTAGTTTCGGACCCTTCTTGTGGGACGATAAATAAAGTTTTTCGTTGGCTGTGGAGTTCACGAAGTTTCTTCTCGGTCTTTTCAGCAAACACTAGCAGCGCAAAGTCGTCGTATAAGTGAAACACCTTTGAGCGCAACGACACTACGTTAAACATCAATTAAATTTAGAAAAAGGTTGACAACGAAAATGTTTTTTGTTATTGATGAAGTTGACAT
This sequence comes from Katharina tunicata, assembly GCA_032466195.1. NCBI lineage: Eukaryota > Metazoa > Mollusca > Polyplacophora > Chitonida > Mopaliidae > Katharina > Katharina tunicata. The sequence goes on from JAVFBZ010005380.1 coordinate 10,499, forward strand.
AAAAGTTATGGCTCGTATTAAACTCCGTAGCCCAGATATAAATTGAAGCTTTTTATGGTGATTTTATTTGCATAAGTTAAAAGAACGAACGAAGCTCTCTCACTTAAACATCCTAAATATCTTTCTCGGCTTAAATATCTAAACAAAATGCTTATATACTATATAGGTGGGGTACACTGTAAATATGTATGTACATTTACAGCAAAATGAGCTGGTAATGGAGATACCAGCAAATTATACTGTAGAATAACAACATTGAAAGTCATGTAGTTTTGCCAGAAGTTTTTTTTTATGTGGATGTTATATAATGTGAAGCACGTTCATCTTTAAGGTTAAGAAAGAAAGGTAAAAAACTTGTTATCTTTGAACAAAGACAAAACATAGACAGAGCAATTAACCCCCTTTCAAATAACCAGGGCTATACGGGCAATTCAATGGCTCAAAATATACCTTTGTTTTCTTTGTAACTGTACTGTTACAATTCGTTACTTGTTAAGTACAATGGTTGAAATACAATAAATAAAACACAAACTAATCACAGAATGTTTTAAAAGGCAACCCAGTCGTGTTGCCAGGTAAAATGATATATTGATTTACTGAGGTAATATTTGCACTACAATACATTTCGTTTGGTGTTATGGACTACTAGTGGCTCACGAGGTTTAAGCTTGTTTGTTCGGCAGCCCACGTATTGGCCAAATAATGGCTTTGCATTACAGCACAAGCGCTGGGTTAAGGAATTGTATTAAATACATTATCTAACCATGCTCATGTAATCTTAGCGTCAATTGGCAGAAACATTTGGACATATTATATAATCTCGATGACATGTTGCAAAAGAAAAATATTGATCAGATCTGCAGAGGAACCTTTCACGTGCTGATAAAGTAGTTTCTGTTGACAACAAAAGCTAATTCGTATGATGCTCCGGCCACATATTAATATTTCTAACAATAATGCCGACTAATATTGGATGAATCAAATAGTGGATAACTCACACAGACGACCCTGTATTGAATCCCCCTTAAGGAACTTCATTTTTGCCTATTTCCCGCTAGCAATTTGTTATAAATTACATGTTGGAATGCATGGAAAGCCGTTACAATGTCAAACAATCCAATGATTAGGTTTCCCACCTGACAGCTACTAAAATTCGATTTAGGCGCCGATAACTGGCAACTATTGTCTGCAAAGCAAAAGCCCTGAAGATATTTCTTTGTTGATAATGCATGTGGAGAAACAGAATAAACAGAAGCTTTTTATAAACAAGCACAAATTGATTTTTTAAAAAGGGGTGGTTGGCGGGAGCTTTCTGTACCTATTGTTCTCTGAGCTGAGGGGCATCAGGAAGCCGATTTCTTGCGGTGTCCTGTTTAGAGTCATACCCTGATCCCGTGACGTCTTTGCCTATTGTCACTGTTGATTCATGGACAAATGCCAGTTTTCGTATCAGATTGGGTCGGAGGGATGTTAACCTTAATACATCCGTGTATGACAGCTGTTATTGAATTTTCGTTCCGTATTATTTTCTGTCAATACTAATCAGTGTTATGAAGGGTAAATCTTTATATAACCACTTTCCATTACCAAAATGTTATGAAGTATGTATTATACACTATCTCACTTAGTAACCATAGTTCTGCTACCAAATTGTTAGAAAGGGTCTTCTATATACTATCTTTATATAACCACGCTCTGCTACCAAATTGTTATGAAACTATCTTTCTATAACCACGCTCCATTACCAAATTGTTAGAAAGCATCTTCTAATATTATATACTTTAATAACCACTTTCTGATACCAAAATGTTAGGATGTACTATTTATCTAGTAACCACATTCTGATACCGAAATGTTAGAT
>JAVFBZ010005391.1:0-26957 GCA_032466195.1 Katharina tunicata
AAAAACTAAAAACTGAATTTTCTGTCAGAATATTATTATGTAGATGTGTCAATCAGCTGTCATAACTGAGCCACCCTTAGATGTACAATGTGCGGACGCTACACCAAGCCAAACATTAATTAGCCCCGCCCCCATCCATTATTCAAAATCTTAACTCATTCCATATAAGGTCATGAACCCGGCAAGATCGAAAGCTTTACTTGAGGCATACAAGTAAAAATGGCCGGCCTTCCTAGCGTGGAATTGGAATTATTGCATGATTTCTCCTGGCTATTACTAGCCTTGAACCATCTTAATAATTTTCATTTCAAAGTAATTGTTTTAGTTTATGCACAAAGTTCAAAGTTGGTTAAAAACGAAGCAATCAGAATTTGTTGTAAAACCCTGATTTTGAGTGCTTATGTTACTTTAAAACATGGCAATACATAAATTTGTATAAATTTACATGGATAGTTTTATAGAGTGTTTCAATACATGTATGTATGAATTTTATTGTCTAGACTACTGTTGACTTAACTCATGTCTACTATGCGCCTTTAGGTTATCAAGAACAATTCAAGATACGGATGTACATGTAAATGTATCTAGAAACTCGTCTCTGAAAATTTATCTAGAACAGGAGACGATTTATCGGTTTTAAATAGTCAATATCCCTGTGCCAGTGTGATTTCTCTTGAAAAAGAAATACATAATGTTACAAATAATGTAAGAAAAATTACCTACATGTACAATTGTACATACATGTACATGTACCTATAACCGGGCAAATATCTGAATTTATTGACTTGGGAGCTTACAACTTCACTATCTGAACATTCATAATGCACAAGGCAATTTGTTTCTACTAATCTTAGTAATCTACAATGTACACTATGTATGCAGTCTGCTCTTAAACACACTTTTTACACACAAAAATATCTGTTCATATCAGGCAACTAAATTCATAATCTCATTTTCACATAAAACGTGTACTCAAGGTTATTTACTTAATGTAATGATCTTATCATATTTTGCTGTAACAGTTCTGTAACAAAATATATTAGGCAGCAAGCCATTACAAATGTATCTGAAATAACAAATGTTAAGTAAATGTAGACCATGAAAGTAAATCAGACAAACGACCTACTAATATAATTTTTCAACCAGCACATGTATGTTCGAGAATTTATAAACTGTACCGGATATGTCACAAACTGAGTGCTTATTAAAACTAAATTTGTACCTGACTATAGAATGTCTTGTTATGTCAGTCATTTACATTCTGTAAGTCATGCCATGCGATGACAAATTTCACAAGATCCATTCTAGTTCAGGGTCCCTTTTTAAAAGTTATAATATCAAATGTGAAGTTTAAAAGATGACAATTGTCTCGTCCTGACCAGACCTATGACTACACACAAGCATGAAAATATCATTCTAAAAGAGCACTATTCAAATTGTACCGCCACAGTTTCAAGGATGTACCCAGAAGTCAAGTAGAAACGAACAAGTACATGGCCTATATAACTGAGGCTTATAAACCCTCTCATCGTGCTTATTGCTATATGTATCACTTCCCAACATGGATTCACAATGATTGTTTGTTTGTTTGGTTGGTTGGTGTTTAATGTCGCACTCAAAGAGTATTTCACCTATATGAAGACTTAATCATTTGCTTTGCCGGTGTATGGTGGAAAAACGGGAAGAAACCTCGTGAAAACCACCACCCAAACTCTGCAGCCACCTGAAAACTTCCCTTATATACCTACGGTCCACAGGAGGATCAAACCTATTCCGGGTACAATGAAGGGGGTTCCAAAGTGTAACCCTCAACCACGGAACCACGGCGCAGCCCGGATTCACATTGAGCTTAAATATTTAATGTTTGATGAATTATGTCACAAAATCAACGTAAAAATGAAGCTAACAGTGGGGCTAAAAAAAGTGCTAATTTATTAGTAGATTTCGACAGGCACTCTATTTAACTTTTTATCAAAGAATTGATAAGAAAAAATAATGTACTAGACCTAGAGTAAAGAAAATTAGTAATTTAATAGAAAATGTCTACTTTTAATGCATTTAACTTTTATTCATTTTTTTATGCTGAAAGGTTATTTCAATCATTTGCAGTGTTTCTCGGGTTGTTGTGCCAAGGTGCTGTCTGAGTAAGCTAAAGGGCATCAAGAAACTGATTATGATGTCCTGTTTTTTCATCCTCTACATTGTAGGCCTTCTGTGGTGTGTTGCCAGTGTCAAGGGTGCTTCCTACAGTATCACCCATTAGGCTGGCATGCCATCATATGAGTGAAATAACCTAATGTGTGGCATAAAACCGCAATCAAACAAAGGTGAAAGAATTGGTTCACGTAACACAAGGTACCTTCCTTAGGCTTCATAATTAAAGTCTGCACTGTTATCAAACAAACAGATAGCCTATAGCGACAGAAGTATACATCTCTATTTGTATTTAATCATTTCTGATATCACTAGATAGCCCTTAATGACAGCTGGTTGAAAGCCACAAACAGCATTCCTAGCGGTATATTGCAGATTCTTAGCAGAAAAAGCACAGCGTGTGAGAGTTTAAAAGTTCAACCTGTCACAACAAAAATATGCTATTTATCATGGCAAATTCTATGAAGAAAAAGAAATAATCAGGAATTCGGCGAAAAGATTGTTTTGGTTCATTGTGGCTTTATGCAGTACTAGTACACATACCTGCATAGTGTTAGCCAGGAGGGTGTCTCGGTGTCTTTGAGACACCCTGGAATCATTTTGAGACAAGGGTGTCTCAAATTCAGTCAAATTTAACATGGGAAAGATATGAAAAATGTTGAATGAGACACCTTATTTCTTTGAAAAAAGTGATTTGAGACACCCTGTTTTTTATTTCTGGCTAACACTATGCATACATGTAAAGTTATTTCATTAACTTGACACCGTGTCAGTTCAATTGATTAAGGAAAACTCCGAGGCAACACAGCGACAACTTTGAAAATATGAAGTACCGGTAGGCCTAAAGCCAAGGACGAAAATCAGGAGGCTACAACGAATCTGTTTCCTGCTGCACCAGGGCACAAGAAGATTCAGCCCACTGTACGAGCCAAATGAAAAGAAGAAGTAAGGTTCCTTACCTTAATAGATGGCAATGATACTATTGATATCACAAGAAAGAGATGGTCATACAAAATAATGTCATGGTCCTCCAAAAAACCCAGGTAAAATAAATCCCTTAACAACTCAATCAGAAGCTGTGCGAATCCTTAACACAGACTGACGATGAAATCCAAGCAGTATCACAAATCCAGAATATCACCCCTTAACAAGGCTGTCTGTACCCTTTAACAAGAAATAGCTTAACACATTAACACTTCTTGTGTCGAGGTACATACAGATTGACGGCAGAACGTAGAGTTAACTCACAACCACGGCACACACGTGTTGTAAACTCCGCGCAACACTATTATACTGAAAGACAGTCCGACAAGACTGGCTCAGTTATAATCCAGGGCTGTTCTCCGATCAGCGGCGCTCAGACACAAAGATACTCTGTATATGAAGGAACTCAACTCCCCTGCTGAGGAGAGTCTGGTCGCTGTAATGCCGTTCAACTCCTCTTTTATCCAAGTGTGATAACACGTGTCGCCTGAAATGAACTCGGATAATAAAAGACGTTCACTCCAAAGGTAACACAGCAGGCTTGTCCCTATAATATCATCACTGTAACAATCGGAGCATTCCCTTTCACAACACACACAAACGTCTCCCCTGACAGCCTGGAATGAATAGAACGATCCAGCTATACAGTGTGAATGAGCAGCACAAGGAAGAGTCCATACAACAGCAAACTGACAGTTAAGGGGTCACAGGTTACGATCACTTCGAGCACATGATCTGGTATAAAAGGGTGCATGGAGACTGGCTTACTATAGACTCGCCTAGGGGGCTCCTCAGGGGACTTTGGTATTCAGGACTAACTAATAGGGGAACCGGAAGGGATCATGTTATCAGTACTAATTGATTTGCACCAATATAATTTATTGGTGCAGATGAAAAGGCTGTAAATGACAAACAAAACTGTCAATAACATATAGTCATCAAACCTTGATAAACATTGTAACAATATTGTAAGATATATATTTATATATGTTTATTTTCTAAACTCTGTTGGGGTTATGATTAAGATTTATCCAGAAACTCCTCACTGCAGAATTTATCAAGAAACTGAGATGATTCATCAGTTTTAATCAGTGTCAGTGTGATAAAAGTTGAAAAATAAATGTTTTTTTCATTTCATCGAAATAATGAGAAAACCAAAAATATATATTTGCTTATCCCTCCGCCCAATTGAATACAATTTTATTCTACTTTCCCCTTATGGTTTAGGTTTTACAGTAGACTAAAACAAACATTCTGACCATTTGAATTGTAGGCTATCATGTTTCGTCAATATGTTCGTTTAGGCACTCGAGTGATGAAAGTTACAAACACATTTTAAGCCTTTTCCAAGATTTCAGGTACCGGTAATTCACTTTTATTTGCATTTTTCTTTTTATTTATTTAAAAGGGTGTTTTATGAGGTACTGAAGGTTTTTCCCCTTATACGACTGGGTGGAGGCAACTGGAAGGTGTTCAGTTAAGTCCTTTGTTTTTTAAATAAACATTGCTTACCGACTGGATTTATGCCCCAAACTTCGCATTAGACTCCATACTCGAGCATTTCACATCTATTTCGGTTATCGTATTATATTCTGACGTTTTATTATGGAAATTAATGGAATAGTATCAAAATTGACAACTAAAAAGATTTATATCTAAAGCTTTGAATACTCAAGGGTATTTCAGTGATATTGTCAACACTTGAGCTGGTCGTAATCTTATTTCTGTGGAGTGGTAATGCGTTTTGTTTAAAGACAATCATGAGACATTTTATTATGGTAGTAGTTTGGTCACATTATACTTGTTCAGACATTTACTAAATAAATAAATCACTTTCTCATATTCTTATTTCAGAATCAGATCACTGGAGATACATGGTATTTAATTAATCTTGACTGGGGTTTAAGGCTGTACTTTATACATCCTTTGAAGATTTGTTTGATTGGGGTTTTACCCGTTACTTTAGGTTATTTTACTCAGATAATGGTGTGCCAGACCAATGGGTGAAGGCAACCACCCTAAGCAAGTTAACAGGTAACATCAAAGACACCACAAATCATTTACAGGACAAAAACAGGAAACCACAACAAACCAGCTTCCTGATGCATCTTAGCCCACCCAACCACCTGCTAGCCCAATGGCAGAAGATGTTTGTTTGATTGAGGTTTTACACAGTACTTAAGGTAATTTCACTCTTATAACAGACTGGCATTCCAATTGGTTTGTTTGATTGGGGTTTTACGTCATACTCAAGGTTATTTCACTTTTGTGACGGCGTGCCCTGCTGCCAGCCCATTTGGTGAAGGAAACCACCGTAAACGAAGCTGGCAACATGTAAGACAGAACAAAACATTCACACAACATTAACAAAACAGGACACCACAACAAATCAGCATCCTGTGCCCCTTAGCTCAGAAAGCACCACGGCACAAGAGGCTGCCACTCAACCACCTGCCGCAGCCCAACTGGAGAAGAAACCCACCCTTAAAGGCACTGGTAACACAGCAGACCCTACAGTATGTACATTTACAGGATGAAAAAAAGGGCACCACAACAAATTGGCTTCCTGATGCCTTGTAAGAGGCTGCGGCCCAACCACCCAACCATCCTTTGCAAGCATCATGAGGAAACAAGTTTATCATTTTGTTCAGGATCAGTGTTAAAGTTATTTCTCTCAGATAAGTTCACAACAAAATAGGAAGTAAGCTGTAATGCACTATTTCAGGGGCTTGGGTATGGCAGGCGTTTCAGAATATTATTTGGTCCTTTTTTTTTCAAATAAATTTCAAAAATGGCAAAGTTTGGTTTCTTTGAAAAAATTATTTAATGACAAGTAACCGATTCTTAGCTCACCTCACTCACCTTTAAGAATGTAGTCTGTTTCAAAACAGATAACTGACAGCACTTATCTCTAAAACGCAGTGGTTACCATGGTAATCTTGGGTTAATCAATGCTGTTATAAACATATCAATGATCTATCATTTTTTCTTTCCTTAAATCTCGCAATTGACAGTCGGATGGATTTATGTCTAGAGCTTGGAATACTCAAGGGTATTTCACTGATACTGTCGGCACTTTAGCCAGCTGTAGCCTCATTTCTGTGGATCCTTAACGCATTTTGCTTAAACAAAATCGTGAAACAATTTCATCATGAAGTTGTTCTATCAAATTGTACTGGGCAATAACTTTCATAGAATAAATGAGTTTCTTGGAATAAAAGAGTTTCTGTTATTTTATTAATATTTGATACAGTTTGCATCAGTTTTAAACGTTATATCGATCAAAATTGTGATAGGACTTTCATTTCTTCTTCCATAGTTTTTTTCATTAACTTTTTCTTCAAACTTCACATTTCAAAATTGAGAAAGCATTAGATTTTTCTCTTCCAACAGGAAAAAAATAAAGCCATGGTTCTTCATCCTCGTGTAAAAAAACAAAAAACAAGACAATCCTCTGTAGCTCGCGCCCATCTTAATCCTATGCTAAATATATTTCTAATCTGAAAATATCCAAAGGCATCAGTTCACCACTTACTTGATGCATGTGTGTATAAAATCACAGTGGAAGTGACGATTTAAAATGGGTGAATTCGACTTCAACAATTTTTTAGTAAAGAAAATTGCCTCTTTCTATTTTTGTTTTTATAAACTGGTTCCACTTTATTTTATTTTTTGTCTAATCATAAATTTAGTATGATATTTATATGCACACAGTCTGGATGAATATTTGACATGTACATATTCTGCAAAAATATCAGACATATTGCGTACTGCTTATTGATCGAAAATGAATAGGGTTTTCTTTCTTCCTTCTTCCAGAACAAAACGGCATAGCAGTATATTTATGTAACAAGAACACAGTAACCTTTTTCAGATAAAGTGGCAGTATTTCAGACTAGGGCCTCATTATTAATTAATTTGCAATCCATCACCTTTGTTTATTGTATATTGTTTATTTTCTGATTGGTCTATATTTAGGATCAGATTGGTTGTTTTATTGGGGTTTTACGGCATACTTTAGGTTATTTTACTCATATAAAGGCATGCGAGCCAAATAGATGGAGGAAACCACCTTAAACGACGCTGGCAACACAGAAGACGCCACTACACCTTTACAGGACTCAAAACAGGACGCCACAACAAATCAGCTTCCAGATACCCAGTAGCTCAGAGAGCACTAGGGCACAGGTGGCTCTCACCCAACAGGACTAGATGTCCCAATTATAGATCATTGGGTGGGAGGAAAACTAGGAAGAAATCATAACGTTTAACATTCTTCGGAGTTGTGACTGGTCTTCTATGTTAAAGGCCTTGTTTAAGGGTATTTCACTTATATGATGACAGTAAACTTCAACAATAATTGCCACATTAACACAACATCAGTGTTAATTGTTTTGCGCTGTTGAAAATTTAATCTTTCTCCAGAGTTGTGTAAAGACAGGATAACTATGTTTTTTCTCAAAATATACTTCCCTTAAATAGCCAGAGGGCGTTGATTTGGTGAAGTTTCACTGATCTGTCCATCAACACCTCCCCTCATGGGTGAGATGAAGGCCTATTTTTATTACCCTCATGACATTAATAAGCCCTGATTGATGGCAATCAGAAATAGATTTGATCAACTGAAACACACATGCCCATCTCATTTATACGATTTTACTAATTAATAGATGCTGCCAATAAATTTGGCACCAAAACTTGTCAGAAATGAAACACTTAAAACTGAGGCCGCCATACTATAAACAATAATTGCTTAGAGCAAAGCGATAAAAAGGATCCAAACTTATTCAAACAGTTGGAGTCATTTAATATGACCTAGTGACATTCATTATTTAAGATTGATTGTGATCGTTAACAGGTCTGTTACATTGGAAACAAAAAGTTCCATTCCAGTGATTCTTTTAAATAACCTGGCCTGCTACTATATGTTCATAACTCTAGGATAATTAAAATATTGTCTAATATATTATTGTCATATTAATTATTTGTTGATTGCATTTTGAGGCTGTTTATAATGTTGTTTTAATTATTTTTAAACATGTGATATTGTTCAAAATGGATTGTTTGTTAGTTTGAATGGAGTTTTACGCTGTACTTAAGGATATTTCACACATACATGTATGACCTCACGCAAGCCGAATGGGTGAAGGAAACCACCTTAAATGGCGCTGCTACGACACAAGACACCACAGGATCCCAGAACACATCGACTTCCTGATGGCCCATAGGTATCCTTAGACAAAAGCAAAGGAATTTCCCCGGCAACTACCCTCGATCAAAATGGAGAAAGAGTTGTTTTTGGGTTTTTTCAGTTTCCAAAATCAAATAAAAATAGTTTCTATTCTGTATCACCATGTCACCAAAACACTGAAGATTTTCTCAGTTGAAATAGTGGTGTTCCAGACTAGAGTCTCATCATAAATTCATTTTCCATCAGGGGCTGTGTACTTGACTCCACAAGACTACAGTGATCTGTCCATCAACACCTTCCCTCATGGATGAAATGTATTACCCTAGTGACATTAATCAACCCTGATTGATGGTAATCAGAAATAGATTTGATCCTCTGAAACACACATGCCCATAGTTTTTATAAGATTTTGGTAATTAATAGATGCTCCCACAGAAATTGGTGCCACAAATCGTCTGAAAAGACATAAACCATCATTAGATCTGCAGTCCCGTTTGATTGATGAAACCAGGGGCCACTTTTACAAAATGTCGAACAAAAATAAAATATTGTACAATATTTTAATGCCTATAGTTAAACGTGATGTAATTATATCATGTGATATTTTTCGTTGCATTTTATAAAATGAACTGAAACTTATTCCCACATTTATTTTGGATTGATTGTAACCGTTAACAGATTTGATCAACTGAAAACAGCTACAATTCCAGTGCCCTTTTTTTAAATAACGCCACTTTATTTGTTTCACACTGATAATATATTTTTGTAAAAAAAAGCCAGTTAGTTTGATTGGGGTTTAACGCCGTACTTAAGGTTATTTCACTCACACAACGGCCCACCAGCCCAATGGTTGAAAAAAACTACTCTAAACAGCACTGGCTATACACACAATTTTAGGTGGTGTTTACATGACCAAAAACAGGACAACAAGACCAATCAGCCCTGCCTCAAATACTACCAGGGCACAGCAAGCTCCAGTAGTAAACAGGCACACTACAGAACTCCAAAATGTGAAGTCACTCCCAAGTGTTCGCTCGTTTGGAAAGATAATGCTCCTCCAGTGCTAAGTATGACAGCATTGATAGGAGTTAGACTCATGGTGCTGTTAGTCAACAGAAAAGCTGAACACCAGCTGTTGTAAATTAACAAAACTAAAATAAATCCTATTTGCTTTTACATCAAAATTAAACAAAATGATAGATTTCATTTTTCACAGCACAAAATTAAACTTATCTTTGAGAATTTATCTAGAACATGAGATGATTTATCGGCTTTAATAAGTCAATATCCCTGCACCAGTAGGATTACTCTTTATAAAAATCTATAGTTCGTCAAGACTATTTCACCAGTCTCATTTAAATAAAGTCAAACGAAATAATGACTGGTGTCTATCACAGTACTAATCACAATACAAACAGCATAATCACTTTATAAACTGATTGGAACTTAATACCTGATTGGTACTAGTTTTGGACTCACTATTTTGAACAAAGCGCCAATTCTTATTTGGCATCTGAAAAAAAAGGAACAGTGAGTGGGTAACAGACTTTGGTTTGAGGGGAATCATTGGTCCGAAGGTCTGACAACTTGAAGGTCAAAAGTTCCATTAGTCTGAATATATCTATAAATAATAGTGCACAACAAAAGCTACATTCATTAGTTATTATAACTCATTTTTGATTAACACCACAATAAATCGATCGTGTAACAGCTAACATTCTAAGCAGTCACGTAGATTTTAGCAAAATGTTAACAGATAAAGAATATCATTGAATTTTAATTAAAACAAATTGCAGTTGAAAAAAAAAACAGAAGCCAACTAAATAAAATAATTTTCACCAATAAAACCGAATGCAAACAAATCATTTATTGTTGTAAAATTATAATCTGATCATTCTAAGGTCCACTGGTCAAAAGGTCCAATAGTCCAGAGGTCCGTTAGTCCAAAAGTCCACTAGTCCAAATATACATATAAAAAATAACAACAGCTACATTCATTTCTTATTATTATCAATCATTTTTTATTAAGAACACGATTGATTTTGTAACAGCTTACATTCTAAGCTGTCGCATATATTTAGTTTTCAAAATTTCAATACATAAAAGAATAACATCGAATTTAAATTAAAACTTGCAAGTAACAACAAAAAAAAAACTAGAAAAGAAGCAATCATAGAATGCTTGAATGTATTGGTAAAAAATGGTAACCGAGCTATGGTTGCAAACAAACCATTTATTGCTATGAAATTAATTCCAAAGCTTTAACTTCAAATCTCAAATACATTTAGTTAACTATTATAATGCTCTGATTTTATACCATGCATGCAGGCCATGGTGTTTACGTGGCCAAGTGGTTTACGTGGGATGGTGAAACAACGCTCATCCAACCTTTGAGTGAATATGTAAAATGGATATAAATAAATTCATAGAGTAAAGAGACCTCTACTATGAACTAGAGCATGAAAAATAGCATGTACGCTGCTTTATGTTGCCCATGACATCGGTTATGAATTTCTTTCTTCATTTATTCACCGTCATGAATGAAACAAGAAGACGAAGTCATGTACATGTATATCACTCGGCCATCTTAATGTCTGTATTAAACATATGATAAGTATCAAAGTGCAAAAGAAAGGAGTTGACTAATTCTTGGGGCGTGTAACAAAATGCTCAATTATTTCTTATTCCAGATTGTTTACCAGGAAATAATATTCTGAAATCTCTAAATATTAAAATGCACTAGTTCACCCCTTGCTCGATATGTATGGCAAGTTTCATCGGATACATCTAGTAGTGTTACACTTATGCTCACAAAATCTCAATTATTTATTAATCCAAATTGTTTCAATGAAAACTGAGGAAAAAAAAAATCTGAAGAAAAATATTGAAAGGAATCAGTTCACCACTTGCTTGAAATGTATATCAAATTCTATAATGATACCTCAAATGGTTTAACAGTTAAGCTCAGGACTGCAACGAACTGTGTCCAACGGACAGACAGATTCCATTTCTATATTCCACGCCGAATTTGTTGGAGCTTGGGATAATAACCTTTAATTAACGATCATCTGATAGCTGATATTGCTTGTGAACGCTGTTTGTGTTATCTACTTCCCGCTGTTACTTTTGGAGACTTGCACAGATTATCATCATATTCCTCTAAATTACTGCAGCATTAAATAATACAAATGCAGTTTTATCTAGATGCTTTGTTCAGACCAAGGGGCCTTCAGACCAATGAACCTGCGGACTAACAGGCCTTCAGACTATCGAACCAATAGACCTTTGGACTAACGGAACTTCGGACCAATGAACCTTCAGACGAACATATATTCAGACCAATAGACCTTTGGACTAACAAACCTTCAAACCAATGACTTATACCTGTTTGGGTTGAACAGTGTCAGCCTTGTGTTAAAAAAAAGACAGTAAATATCAAGCGTCACTTGTTGGCATGGAGCACAAACCTAACTTAAGGACAACAAACAATTTTTACGGAGTATGTACAGACAGACAGACAGACAGACAGACAGAGAAAAACAGTGAAATAAACATTACAGTGTATAAGTATAAAGCATAACTATATTATACCTACCAGTGAAGTTGCCAAACGATTGGGTAATAAATGCAATGAACTATTTGAGCAGGGAGACATAACTCAGTTAACTGTTAGCTCTTGATGCTAACTTTCAACCTTCTTCTGATTGATCACCAAATAAAGATAGGGGTGAATTTCATAAGTATTGGGCAATTTGCTTAGGATTTATTGCGGAATGGACAGACTGACAAACAACACCCAACAACACCTGTTGGAATATGTTTGCCAAGGGGTCAAAATGGTCATTATTTTGTTTCTTTTTTTCTCTCTTTTTTCTGCTCACAGGCTGATACATGTAATTTTTTTTGTAGAGAAGGAAATTACATTTCGACAAGAGTTGAAAACCAATCAGGTTACCCAGGAAACTAATCCTGAAATATTTATTTTTATTATTTGATTAGTGTATAACTGCGTACTCAAGAATATTTATGAAGACAGTGCGTTGCGATGTATGGTGGGAAACCAGGAAGAAACCTGGTTAAAAGCATTCCACAACCTACACAGCCACCGAAAATCTTCCCTTATATACCTAAGGTCCACAGGGGGATTCAAACATATTCCCGGTACAGTGAAGGCTCAAACATGGAGCCACGGCGCGGCCCCAAACCTGAAATAAATTATCAGAATAATAATGGGCTTATAGAAAAATTCTCATCTGCTCTCAGAGCAAGAAAATCGTAAATGTATATAAATGTGATGGACAGAGATTTAGTGAACATATTGTTATCTTTATTTTCAGTGCCTTAACAAAACTTTACATCTCCAGGTATGATTCTATGTATCTGAGGCTTTTTTTGTGTTTTGGCTTAGAACTGTAAACAATTTCAATAGATTTCCACCTCACTCCCAGAGATCTGAAAGCGGCTGCAAGTGTGAAACAGGAAAAGCCGGAATAAAGGGTTTCGGAACATGGTTTAATGTATTTGATACTGGATCAGATTAGTGAACGAAAAATTTACAGCGAAACGTTTCACCGGAATCTTCTGCCTCAGCCAGTTATTGATTTATTGGTAGAAAAAATTTATCTGACGCCATTCTGATGTCATATGGAGAAGAGGGTCCTCATGTTCAGTGTGGTAAACAACACAGATGTTCTTCAGGCATGTTTTATAGTCAGTCTCTGGTTAAGGGCAGAAAGTTTCGAGCTCATATACATGCACACGAAGCCAACTTAACAACAGAGGAACATTCGGTTTGTCAACAGAGCTATGAATTATTTTGAAACACTTTGAATTATGTTGGTATACACGGCCATCTTGTAGATAAAACCCTTGAGCACCAAAGAAAATGCCAAACCAGAGAAAAAGCTACTTAGATATAGAATCATATGTGTAGATGTAATGTTTTGTTAAAAGCGCTGAAAATAAAGATATAGATGGACAAAGATTGACTATAAAACATGCCTGACGAACACATGTGTCGTTTACCACACTGAACATGAGGACCCTCTTCTCTATAAGACATCAGAATGGCGTCAGAAACATTTTGTGTACCAATAAATCAATAACAGGCTTAGGCAGAAGATTGCAGTCAATTATCTGATCCGGTATCAAATACATTTAACCATGTACCGGTGCTGTATAAACCCTTTATTCGGAAGTTTCCAGTTTCACACTTGCAGACACTATCAGATCTCTGGGTGGGAGGTGGAAAACAAATTCTGTGACAGTCTATTTAAATAGTTTACATTTATAAGCCAAACCAGAGAAAAAAACCTTAACTAAGATGTAGAATCATATCTGTAGATGTAATGTTTTTGTTAAGGTGCTGAAAATAAAGATGCATGTTCAATTCTTCATCACTGTTCACCACATTTACATATATCTTGGATTTTCTTGCTCAGTGAGCAGATGAGGATTTGTGTACAAGCCCATAATTATGGTGATAACTTATTTCAGGATTGGGGCCTCTGGTTAAGGGAGGAATGTAATGAGCTCAAATACATACAAATGCTGCCAACTTAACAACGGAGGAACATTTGGTTTTCGAACAGAGCTATGAATTACTTTGAAACACTTTGAATTATGTTGGAATACACGGCCATCTTGTAGATAAAACCCTTGAGAACAGCGTTAAACATAATCAATTAATCAATAAACTATCTGAACTGCAGCTTGTTGTTTTATTCCTTTCAGTTTCCTGTGAATGCCAAAGAGTCAAGTGGTTCTTGTGAGGCAGCCTGATGCGAGGACAGAGCATTCACATTTCTTGTGCCACTAATGGTTTTCAAGCCCTCTTCATTCATGAACTATGCCAATGAAACTGTCAGTGACAGCAAATTTTAACAAAAATGAAAAATTGTGATCAAGTACCTATATTTTTAAAAATGAGCTTTGAAGTCTAATTTGACAGTTTAAAGGCAAACTCTATGCAAAATTAATAGAACTCATAAGCTTGGACAAATTTAATTGAAAACCCTGAGACAGTGGTATGAAAAATAGCATTCTAGAATTGATAAACTTTAGTACTATAAGGTTATGTCAGACACTTCTAGGCTAGACATTTCAGTTCCAGTTCAGCTGTGGTCAAATAAGCAGGTTAATGACTACGAGGGGGTAAGAGAACACCTCAACATGGCGAGAAATCATCTAATCCTGGAAAACTCGGCTCAAGATATGTATTGCTTATTTAGTACTTGCCTGTACAAGATCTCACGTTGAGAAAAATTCCAACAGGTGGCTCCATTGAGTAAATATATTCTTGAGAAGCGAGCAAACAAAACCTATATGCATTGGAATTTCAACAATTGGACAGACAACGTTGATTCTTGGTTATAAGCTCAAAGCCAGTATTTCCACAGATCCATAGATTGTTTGTTTGTTTGATTCGTGTTTAACGTTGTACTTAAAGGTACAGATCCATAGAATATGAGAAACTCCAAATAAGGAAGTCAAAGGTTGTGTCACATTCAACGCATGACATGCTCAGGAACAAGTACAGTGGTATAACTTTACTTGGTTTTAGCGTTTGGAGAATTGGTTGAGTCAACTCTTGAGAAGTGAGCAGTCCAATAGGATTTTAATGGCAGCCACAATTTGTTTTGAGTCCTGGATGAGTATGTGTGAAGGGACTCTTTATAACATTCTTGACCTGTCAGAAAAATTGATTTCTGATTGAGTTTTGTACTTGCCTCTGTGTACCAAGGTGCCATGTTTGTTCTTCTCACTCGGCTCAGTGTGAGGGCGGTACATTTCACATTGACACTTAATAGTCTTCAAGTATTCTGGCTGATATACGTGTCAATGATACTGTAAATTATCAGAAAGTATGAAGGAAAAATGACGCAGAAATGGATGGTTACCAGTGGAAAAACAAAATATTATGAAACACGAGCCATGAAGTCCCATTATATGCCAGATTAAATTGGTTAATAGAGAAGGTCTGAAATTGCTATAACCTGGAGTGACATCATCTGGCTAATGATTCAGAAGGAGGCGTTTAGTAAATTTTTGTTTGTTTGTGGTTTTACGTCATACTTAAGTGTTTTTCACTCAAATGACAGTGTGCCAGCCCAATGGGTGAAGGAAAACATCCTAAACGACGCTGGTAACACAGAAGACATCAAAATGCATTAACAGGATGAAAATCAGTACACCACAACAAATCGTCTGCCTGATGCACCGCATAGCACGAGGGCACAGGAAGCAGCCAAACAACCAAACGCAAGGGTGAAAGCAGCCACCCTAACAATGCTGTTAAATCACAAGACAAGACAAAACATTTACAAGATGAAAAACAGGACACCACAACCAACCGATCAGCTTCCGATGCTTCTTATCTCAGAGAGCAACAGGGCACAGGAGGCTCCCATCCAATCAAATAGGTTTTGTATACTTTTCTGTTCAAGATCTCACTCTGAGAAAAAAATCCAATTAGTGACTTTAAGTTCTCAGTAATTTAACATATGTATAACAATTTCATTGATGATCTCTATTGCTCCTTATTCATTTACATTGTAATTGGTTCAATTCCTGCAAATAGTCTGTTGCCCATTATACTATTAATTCTAACACTTTAAACAGATTTTTGTGAAATGAAAATATACATTTTCATTTGAAGTACTGAGTGTTCATCGTTCAACAGGGCTCTTGCTTTGTTAAATGTTTAACTGGTTAGCTGAACCAGTGGTTGATTGATTGATTGGTGATTATCACTTTGCTCAAGGGTAATTCTAATGGTAGGGAGGTCTTAAACACAACCATATACTGGGAAGTAATTTGTGTTAGCTCTTTGGCAAGATAATATTCCTCCACTGAGTATGACAGCATGAATGTAAGCTTGAAACGTATTGCCCCAGGCCAGAGGACCAAAACCACCGGTTGGATAACGGCCCAAAGAATATTTTACTTGTCTGTAATTCTGAAAATTGAAAAAAAGTGTGTGTCAAGTCTGGATACAATCCAGACAGTCATTAGACAAAACGCTTTCAATTATGCCATACAAGTACCTTAGGCCATAGGTGCAGAAAATCTCCACCAAGTTAACTGGCACCACACAAAGAAAAGGTACAAGACATATACAGGATGCGTATCATGGTTGTCAGAGAACGTTCTGAAAAAAGACAATTCAGTTTAGTTTTATCCATTGAGGGTGGTTTGTCAGGAGTGTCCTGTGCCCTGGTGCTCTCTGAACTAAGGGGCATCAGGAAGCTGATTTGTTGTGGTGCCCGTGTTTTGTCCTGTGTTCGTTCATCCATAAACAAACATCTTAGTTGGTAGGCAAATTAATTTAGTCTGTGTAGTGTAGTATCAACAACTGTATAAATGCCAATAAGGCAAGACATCCAGCAAAGAATCCAAACAAATAGAGGATTTATTTTTTACAGGACTGGATAACAAGTTCCAGTGGCATTTAGAAGCTGGTTGATAAATTAACTAACACAAGTCATTACGCAAGGATAACCACTTCTAGTTTATTATTAAGGGGAAGTCACTCAGTACTGTATAACCTGACCTGTTTTAGTATTGGGATTTCCGAGAGCCACAGATGACATTTCACATGAACTTCACGACCGCTCAAGTACTCCGTGCGTGGGTTCTCAATTGTACTTAGCCAAGACCTTTTTGTAAACGATTGTTTGTTCCATTTCTGCATTTCTAAAGAGCCTCTACATAATCTCAGACAATAAAAGTAAATTTTGATGGGATCTGTTAAAAATATTTATACCTTGGATCGATTCTTAAGTGCACCAGTATCCGCACTGTTTCCTTCACATTGCCAAACTAATATTAATTATCTTGGAGTGACCCAATGAATATTTAATTGGACTGTCTCACTGTGGATTCTCAGAAGAGACAGAATCAATTGTTCAACACACCTTTAAGTTTATTCTAAGGTAACAAAACCTCTGTATTTGTGATTAAATCTGCCAACTAGCCCTCCTGTGAAATACTGGGCCCTGGGCAGGAATTAAAATGGCATGTGAAATTAGCCCTGATTAGCCAGGACTAATGAACATTTCCTGTAATAGAAAACACTCGGAACTGAAAAAATCCCCCGACCCTTTGAGTCCTTGTACTATGTGCTTTATGGTGAAATCAACAATTTAAACAAAAATCATCACGATTTTTAGGTTCAGTCGAAGCTCATCAAATTGACACAAAATAAAATATTTTACCAGTCAAATAAGTAAAAAAAAAAGTGAAGCACCCAGAAGACAAAATGGTGCGCGGGTGTTTATCACTACACTCAAGGGTTGTCATCTTTCAATTAAAAATGCTGATATTAATATTCTGTCACTTTTATTCACTTATTTAATTATTTATACATGTTCACTTATGTGACTGAGTTGCCAAAAGTAACTAGTTTTTTATTATTATTTTGCTCGAGGACAGTATGGGCTGGAAACACTGAAACAAACAGTTACCATTGAGAAAGAAAGATTGATATACATGTAGGTACGGTATTTGATACAGATAGAAGTTCTGGCACCAATGTCCACTGAAGCATTCATATTAAAATCCAATTGAAACTTTTTCAGAGAAAGCCTCCTTCGCTTACAATTTACCTGTCAGAGCCAAGGGTTTGATTTATTGGAATCAGGAGGTTAAGAGATGTTTTCTGTCAGCATTCTGATATCGTATGGAGATGAGGATCTTCATGGGCAGTGAAGTAAACCAAAGCCACCCTATCCAGAACCATTTTATAGTCCAGGTTTTCCATCTGAACTGCTGCTTGTTCAGTCAGTCTGGAATGAAAATAGACAGTGACGTCTCTTAAACATCCTGTGACATAAAACCGTGGAGAAAAAGAACGCCCATAACCTGTGACAGTGTGATTAATCACCATCTCAAACTAAATCACACAAATGTTAACCTTCCACACAACTCAGGCTTAGTTTTTCCTGTAACTTTCAGTAAAAGATCCAGCGATTCAAAACTGTTCTTTGTAACTTGAATACATGCAACAATTTAGAATTTATGATGGACCACTGCTAGTTGTTATCACAAGCCTCATACTCTAGGTGGCAAAAGTGGGATTTTTTCCTTACCAGCGTTACATTCACATGTACAAGTACATTGTAAAACCTTCACTAGATTCTAGTTGATCAAGTCAACTCTTGAGACTTGAACAGTTCCCTTGATAAAAATATCCAGTAGGGTCGCTATGACGGCCACAATTTGTGTTTCATCCTCATGGAGTACAAGTGAGGGAAGTCTGTATAGCATGATTCCGCTGTCATAGAAAATGATTTTTGACTGAGTTTGGTTTTCTCCACAGCTAGTGCACTATTTAGTCAATTTGTTTGTCTAACTCGGCCTGTGCCAGTTCAGAACATTTCACATTTCACACCTCGCATTTACAGTTAACGGCCTCCAATACTCTGTCTAAAATATGTCAATGATTACAATAGACTAGGAATAAAAAGTGGATTAAGAATTGTTTTATTCACTAAGGAGACAATTTGTTTGTCTGACTCGGCCTGTGCCAGTTCAGAACATTTCACATTTCACACCTCGCATTTACACTTAACGGCATCCAATACTCTGTCTAAAATATGTCAATGATTACAATAGACTAGGTGTAAAAAGTGGATTAAGAATTGATTTATTCATTTGACTAGCATTTAAAAACAAGAAAAAATCTAACAAAACCTACTCCACGACCTGACCAGCCATCGAAAGCTTCCCCTTTTAGCCTAAGGTTGACAACCTGGCTTGATCTATATCGTGGCATCGAATGGGACTCAGCAGCCCAATGCCCAACAAACTTAGTCATGAAGCGGTACCAGGGCTGATTACGCAAAGCAGTGCTATCGTTAAGCAATTGTTGTACGACGGAACATCAAAAGTTGAGCTTCATTGTGAATACCAAAATTAACCCTGGGTTATCTTGAAAAGAAGAATATATAGAGGTTAACCAACAAGAGAATGTGTGTTAGGATGAATATCACTTGAGTCTGTTAATTTAACAAAACTACGAGCCAGAGTGATCTACACCCACATCGACCGGAAAAATTCACTTCAACACCTAAAGTCAACAACCTGAGGTTATATCCAAGTATAGCAAAAGGGACCCAGCAGGACAACTATCAGCCAATTACGTGACAGTGCGCACCTTATCCATCCAAAGAACCAGCAGACGTAAAATAAATAGACATTAATTGTTTCAATTTGTACTAGAGCTCTTTTTTCTTATATTTGACAGTCAGACGAACAACAGTAAATGATGGCAACACAAAAACAGATTAGGAGGTTAAACCAGGGTACAAAAAGATATTAACTATAAGAAAAACTGAGGATGACAAATACAATTTTGTTAAAATATTGAGACTATATGTCAGCATATGTTTGTGGAGTTTGTTCAAAGCCTTGGCCAATGGTTCCTGTTGCTTTCCCGTGACTAGTAGTACAAGACTTCTTTTTTTATCAGCCCAGCAAAAAATGTCCCATAACAAGAGAATTTATTGTTCCACAGGGGTTTGAGAAGCTGATCTGTGCCAGTGTTTGGACTTCTCAGAAACACGTTTGACATTTCACATGGCTCCTTTTATAGCTACAAGCACTCTGGTGGGATTATATCAATGGTACTTAGTAAATGTGTTGTAATCAATTACTCTGTCTCGTTTCTGAATTTCTGCCAAACTGTTCAGCCTTAATGGAGAATTTGATTGCATTTGTCAAAAACAATTACACCATGTATCAAATGCTTCATTGGGCATCGTGACCACCAACATCATTTCTTATTCACTGTCAAATCAAAACAAAAATAAACGATGATAATATTTCATAGAACTACTTGGGGAATTGTGAGATGGAGCGGACATTTTGTTTGTCGCTTTCTAATTAAATCCTGAATTATATGACACCATGCGTGATTTGTGAATAAATCTCCAAATATTAAATACTTGTCCGTTTAGAAACTAGATCCTCAAACAGATGTGACACAATGTCTAATCCCTATATCATGTGGTCTGAGATTCTGTGTTATGATAATTATCACTCAACTCTTTTTATTATACAAAAGCACGAGCTGGAGGTGAGGGATTTTTTAAATTCAAGGATGAAAGTGATATTGGTCGTAATAAATGGGTATGAGTTGGTTAATCTTTTTCTGACAGTACACATTTTTAGCACTTTTGCTATGATTTTCGTGTAGAAATCTTTACATATTTGAGGACATTGTAGTTTCGTCACAATAGCGATGGTGTTAAAAATGTCAAAGACAGATTTACTGTTGATTATTGTGTAATAATGTCACTAGTGATATTATCACATACTAATCAATGGTTTTGGAGTGGAATTATCAAGGTTGTAGTGTGAAGTCATTTTCCTCCATTCTTCTTGTCCTTTTATATCAAATCTGATAACTAATTTCATGTCAAAAACTTAAATCTTAAATGAACACTGACATATTACATAGTTTTATATAAATTGTGAACAGAACAGCTAGGTGGAGAAACATAGGTCTATAATTATATATAAAATATATTTTACTGTCTTTAAAAATTTCAAACTGACAGCTGACAGAGTTTCTGGCTAAAATATGAGCACTCCGTCATGGTATCAATAAGGTCTTCATCCCTAAAATCAACCCAGAAACTTCATTTTGAGGAATCTAAACACTATTAGCTGATAGACAGTGATGAAGCATTTTATAAGTGTACAATGTAGTTCTATGAACTTATTTTCACCAATAACTTTTACAGAATGATTTTACAGATATTTCAGTATCAGATCATTGAAGATTGATCATTGAAGTGATATTCAACTGGATCCCTTAAAAATCTGTCAAATATAATTTCAATAGAATTCTGATCTTGACAAGGTTATGGGACGTTACAAGAATCAGACATGTTATTGTTTTATTACTGACAATCTAAAGACGTGTTACTGAACCAACCAAACATGGCCAATGAATTCTGATTGGCTTGACATGATCTTTATCAATGTGATTTTGATATTTATATTCGCTTAAATGAAAGGATTTTAATTGTAATAAATTTCTGCCTCCGTATGTTCCACTTATGAACAAAATTTTATACTAAATAAACGGAAAGCTTTCCAATTTAAAAAGTACTGTAGCGCTGTGGACTAGGGTTCCATTATTTATTGATTTTCTATCAGCCATCATGCATGCAGTTGATTAGGTGACAAAACCACTGATCTGTCCATCAACACCTCCCCTGTCTGGTGAGAAAAAGGCCTATTACCCTAGTGACATTAATCAACTCTGATTCCTGGTAATCAGATATAGATTTGATCAACTTAACACATGCTCATCTTATTTATATTGTCTTATAGTAATAAACATAAGTTGCCAATATATTTGCTGCAAAAAAACAGAAAAGTACAGAACACAGAAAGTTTTATCAGTGGATGATATCCGTATATAGCAATTTAACCTGTATTAGAGGACATATTGTTTCACATCCTGGAAGGATATCCCTCATAATTGAATAGTGCCCTGGTTGTCAATACAAGCAAACAGAATGATTTATTTCAATACCAAACTGTTCAGGATTTTGCCAATTTTGCAATTATAAATTTTTTCAACTAAATTCATTCCAGAGTGTACACAAAGTTTAGTGTACAACTTTCTTACAAACCATTATGTTTGATTCTCCCAGGCCATGTGTTGATTAAGTTAGCATTTCTACTTTCTCTCAACTCAAAATTTACAGTATCTTTGACATATTTCAGCCAGAGTACTTAAAGGCCATTAAGAGTCAATGTGAAATGTGAAATGCTCTGGTCGCCGGCTAGGCAGAGCTAGGAAAACAAATTGACTCTTGCAGACACACAGAAGGAAAAAACTCAATCAGAAATCAATTTTTCTGACAACTCAAGAATGCCATAAAGACATCATTTCCTCACACTTCATGAGGACGAAAAACAAATTGTGGTTGTCATCGAAATCCTGTTGCAGATGTTTATCAAGTGGACTGTTCACTTCTCAAGAGTTGACTCAATCAATAGAATTGGTGGTTGAAAGTTCCACTAACACTAGAATTCAGTAAATGTGTTCATGCTGTGAATGGAATATTTCTATTTGCATACAATATTTGAGGCTGCACTGTAGCATAGATGTTGCCATTGCCAATGTGCCCCACCCCAACCCCATTATGCAATTCATGATATTGAATCAGTTCACCTTTTCCAAAACTCAAAAGGATTCCCATTTAAGAAGGCTACAGGCAGCCTTGAGAGGAGTTCCAACACAAGTTAATGGCCTTTAACATCCGCAAAGCCACTCTGGCAGAATTTTGAAGACACCAGACAAGTTTGAAAGACAGACATTGTTCTGCCTTGTAAAGATGAATACTCTTGTGACGCAACAACAGTTTTATTGAAGTTTTCTGTTATTGGGCTTTTATGGTGTACTTCAGGTCATTTCACTCGTATGAAAATGTGCCAGCACAAATAGGTGAAGGACACCACTTTCAAAAATACTGCATGGCAACAGATAAAGACGCCAGGAGAAGAGGAAAGGAGTCAAAACTTGACGTCACAACAAAATGGTTTCCTGAAAAAATGGAAGCTCCCGCTGAACCACCTGCTTTTAGTGAATGACTTGGCTTGAGTTGTGTGGAAGGAGAACATTAGTGTGACAAGGATAAATTGATTAATCGCACTGTCACAGGTCAACTACATCCTTCTCTGCAGGGTTTTATGTTGAAGGATGTTACAGAGACGTATCTTCATTCCTGACTAACTCAGCAAAAAGCAGCAAAGATGGAAAACCTTGACATTAAAATGTGCCTAAAGAAATTCTCCTTGCGTGGTTTTACATCACCCAACATTAACATCCTCATCTCCATTTAACATGAGAATGGTGACAGAAAAAAATCTATAAATGTCATCTGCCACTAAATCAACTGATCGTTCCCATCAGAAATGCAGCTCCTTTTTCCAATGTGAAATACATACAAGTTTTCCTAAATGAAAATTGTTGAAAAACGTCACAACCCAAGGCTAAAAGTAATAAGCTTGAAAAAAGTCTGGAGACGGCAGACATGACATTATGGCCCATTGTTAAAAATCAGAAATACATAATTGCTGTTTAGCTTGACCAACTTATCCATGTAAAGTTTACTCGTATAGACTTTCTTCGATCATCGTTAAAGGTGAAAAAAGGGAAAGCGTTTTATTTCAGTGTTACGTTACAGTGTTAAGTTACAAAAAGAGTTGGATACATCCGTTTTGTTGTATAAATCGACTAAATGTTTCGTTTTGGTTTCGCTCATGTGCACAAAGCATCCTGCGATTAACATTACACGTTTTGAACTTTTGATCAGCATTCTACGATTGACATCCAAAGTGTAGATTCCGGAGACGTAAGGATCTCGACCGAAGCAGTTCCGACATGCAAATTACCAAAACAATAGCAAGGTTCATATAGCAAAAGGCCATATCCATTCCTGATGTCTTGGGTAAATTCATTAGTTTGTTAGATTGCGCTTGGACATCATAATTACGGATATTTCACTCATATGAAGGCCTGCAGCCAATTGGGTGAAAATAAGAAAAATATTTTATGACTTACATTTCACAACATCATTTATTTGGGGGGGGGGGGGGGTATAGTTTTGAACATACATGTACACACAGCTAGTTTCTTATTATGTCCTATGCGTTTAAGTCTTCAGTAAAATCCACAGCCAATTCAAGATCAGAGTTAATCTGTGAATTTGTATTAAGTTATAGTGTTCAAGGACCAAAAGACTAACAAACTTAATGATGGACGGAGTGCTTTTAAAAGTTCCACCACTATTATTGATGGAGCGGAAAATATTTAAACGATTGAAATAGACCTCCAGATTGCAGCCTCATGTGTAATTGACATTTTATCAGAATCTATGAAGGCAAAACTCGCCTCTCCTTCAACACCTCCCATCACCGTTATAATGTATTAACCTTTAATATGTTATTATTCAACCCTGATGGTAATCAGAAATACATTTGTACAAGAGTAACACATACCCATATAATTGATAAGGATTAAGTAATAAGTAGATTCTGCCCATAACGTTGGCGCCAAAAATCGCAGGAATGGAAATAAGCCGTTACTGGGACTCCAGTGTTGACGAATGTAATTACATGTGGTGACAAGTGGTATGATATGACTGAATGACAGCAATCATTTGAGGCTGATGGTTGTCACTAACAGATCTTATACACTGGAAACATTTGACTGCCATTCCACAGATTCTTTCAATTAACCTTTGTAATTTCTTTTCTTTCTGATAATTGATGTTCATTTAATTGGTATCATAAGCCATACTCAAGTCTATTTCAATTATATCAAAGCGTGCCAGCCTTATCAGTGAAGAAAACCACGAAAAATGATAATGACAGCACAGAAAATTCCACAATACAGGACACCACAACCAGCTTTCAGGTGACCCTTAGCCCAGAGAGCACAATGCCACGGGAGGCAACCAACCACTCACATCTGATATAATATAAAATATATAGTTTCTTTGGTATGGGGTTTATGCTGCAAGGAAGGCACTTTCACTTGAACAGGTCAAAGGGGAACAACAAACAACACGAGAAACAAAACATGATGCAACCAAATAGAAAATCTTATGTTAATAAAGCATATTTGTTTGCTTTTATTTTTTAAGATACCTCTAAACTATTTTTTTCCATGATAAATTTAAGTATGCACTTTATATGCACACAACTCTGATGTCTACATATTTAATATCCCCTATTTGATTTCTATTGGTATTTTGTTACATACTTAAGGATTTTTTACTTATTTGAAAACTTTGTCTTTTCATTGCTAGGAAACCTTTGATTGTGAAAGAAAACTTTCCTATATATAACAATGGTAGACCAGCCAACTCCAACCTACAACTACAAGTAATACATTAAAGGGGTTCTGCACCCCAATCAGTGTAGCCCTAGATATTGATACAAAACAACCACACAAAGCACAAAGTGGTCCAATAAGACCACGTGTTAGAGCAACACTATCAAGAAACTAGGTTTCTTTTGAACCCCAGGTTTAAGATGCATCTAAAAAAAACTATCTGGTTAAACATTATGCAACAACAACGAAAACACTGGAAACTTTCTCACCTAAAGTAGGAATGTCTCAGACCAGAGTCTATTGATTAATTTACTATCAGTTTCTGTGTACTTGATTTGACAAGGTTACACTGATCTGTCCATCGAAACCTCACTTCTTGGGTGAAATGTATTACCCTAGTGACATTAATCAACCTTGATTGATGGTAATCAGAAATAGATTTGATCAACTGAAAGACACATGCCCGTCCTATTTTGAGATTTTGGTAATTAATACATGCTGCCATTAAATTTAGTGCCAAAAACAATCAAGAACATTAAACAAACTTTCATTAGGATAACTCTGCTATTGAGAGAGACTCCTGAGAGAAGATCAGTTAAGTGGATTCACACTTATTCATTAGCACAATTGTTAACATTTCTGATTTGATATGACATCATGACAGCCATTTTGCTTTAGATTGATGCTAACCACCAACAGCTCTGATAAAAAAAAAAAAACATTTCTGTTTGATGTAAGGTGGTTTTAATCATACAAATTAGTGTCTACCCAACAGATAAGATGTCAGTATAAGTCTAATTATTTTATATCCCACGGCGGCATTATATCATTCGACTATCCACTGTTCAACAATTCACCCAAACTCATCCTCCTACTGATTAGTCATAAGTCATAGTCATACTTTGATTCATAAAATAAGAAATTGTTCTGGCTAAGATCTTTAGTATCATACGCTATTAAAATATGTTCTGATCCTGCCACCATACATTCCAAGAGGTAAAAAAAATCAGAAAATTTCTGTACTGGAATGGTTTTTCTATACCTAATAAAAAAGCAAAAGATTCATCCAACAGTTTAAACCACAAAACAACGCAAATGACCTTTAGAACAACGCAATATTCTGCTGACTTTACCCTATCTTCGGAAACATGAGTAAATTCTGGTTAAAAGAAAGTGGAAAAAACTCAAGCGATTGATAACTTATCCAGCAACATCAATATTCAAAACAAATTTCCAAACCAAATCTGTTGTATTTTTTTTTTACAAATACTAAAGTTCTATAGTTTACAAATGTCCATACCCAGAATATATTTGTAAAACTGATAGGAATTTGATAGCTTGAGTTTAAGAACATTCCAAACCAAACCCAGAAAAATTATATTGATTTGTAATGATTTTCAACATATCCATGATTTTGCTAAACCTCTCTAATGTGCTGAATGACAAACTCCTCGTTTATCTGTTTGATGTTATCCTTGCCAATACCGGTAATGTTGACAAGGCAAAAACACTGGCTAGGGCCCGTATTCATATTAAAGAAACTTAAGTATTTCATCCAAACACCATTTAAATACATAGATACTACTCTTTTGGATTAAAAGGCAATATTAAAAAGTGTTACTTTAGAAGGGGATTTTAAATTATTTGATATTTAATTGTTTCATTTCAAAATAAAAGTTGGAAATCAGGCACATTTTTCATAGATTTATGAATACAGACCCAGTTCCATTGTTTACAGAAGCTCTTCCAATACGTGAATTAAAGCCAAGA
>JAVFBZ010005392.1:0-12358 GCA_032466195.1 Katharina tunicata
AAACTTGTCTCTGAGAATTTATCTAGAACATGAGATTATTTATCGGCTTGAATTAGTCAATATCCCTGTGCCAGTGTGATAACTCTTTATAAAAATATATTATCCTGCAGGATTTCCTTCAATTGTATCCGAAATGACAGGAAGTTTTTTTTATATTTCAAAGATCTACTCTAAACACAAGAACAAGAAAACTGCTTGATATTTGGGCGTTTGACAAATTTTACTTTTCAATGGGTAATTTAAAGGATAACCTATATATTTGTAGAAAGTGGTCTAATACAATAAAAGAATATATAATAACTCTTAATTTAGACATGGATTAACCAGTGCAAGTTTGGGTGAGCTACAGGTTACTAATAACAGATTGTGTTCCGTTGATTTTTAACATAAATTATCCCTTTTCATAACACAACCTAATTGGGCTAATAGCTGCGAGAAATAACGTATATTTACAAATTTGTACCTTGACGTGTTGTTCACATTTAAGAAAATAACACAAATCAGAACAGAACACCAAATATATCACTGGTATTATTGAGCGTGAAAACCCCTTTCACAGGTTCCAATTAAAAGAAGTGACATAAAGGGGATTCCCCCAATTTGCGGTATTTCCCAGAACAACGTCTGCCAATGTTGACCAATCAAAGCGCCGCTAGGCAGCTCAAATCCACAGTTTTCTGAACGAACCTTAGTCAAGTGTATTTGGCACTTCAGCCCTGTTCGCAAGAAACCAATATATTTCCTGCACGCCACTGTCTTCAACGATATAGTTCGATAACTTACAAAAGAAAAGCTCCAGGCGTACTAGAAATAATTTTAATAAATATGTCCACAATTATCCAGTTTTCAACTTACACAACCAACCAACTTAATTAATGTTAAGTATTTGGATTTGTTCAGAAGTGATATTTCTGTTCATAAAAATGATGGATGTTGTACGGACACGTAACTGGTTCAGACAGTCTTCTACTTGTGAAAAAATAGATAGTTTAATATATCTGTATAACATGATTCGGTTCGTTTTAATGAGCAAAACTGATATAAATTCCTGGCATAATTTCGCGATATTTACCATTGTACTTTACTATAATGGTCAAATGTGTCATGTTCCATTTGCATATTAAAGTAAGGGAAGAGACGACAAAACGAGCAATTAATTTCTTATAAGAAATATAGAATGGTTAATTCTGTGTAAAAGGAAGGTAAATCTGTGTAATTGTGTGTTGTGTTATGGATGTTCGTCATAATGGACATCGGACGTGATGATGAATGG
The DNA here is from genome assembly GCA_032466195.1 of Katharina tunicata. Taxonomy (NCBI): domain Eukaryota; kingdom Metazoa; phylum Mollusca; class Polyplacophora; order Chitonida; family Mopaliidae; genus Katharina; species Katharina tunicata. The sequence goes on from JAVFBZ010005392.1 coordinate 1,274, forward strand.
GGCGACAAATGAGGTTTATTGACCGTCAAGTCATCTGGTAATATATAGATATCACGAACTGATATATACATTATAGGAATGCATAATCAATCAAACATCCAGGGAAAGAAAAATATTAACAGCACACAATGAGCCTGATCATTTGGATCAACTATAAAATATTTATATATAGTGACGTAGCGGTAACAACCTGTTACCTTCAACAGAGATACAAGAACAAACAGCATAGCCAATACATATATATATATGGCCAAACACAATAGAGTGAGCTGTACTCAAAAGGAAAACATTAGCTATTTAATTAGAACAAAAGATTTAATCTATCCAACATACGAAGTAAAGTACTAAAAAACTGTAACAAAAAACTCTAATGAAAGAATATATATATATTTTTGAAATCTTCAAATGCACCACAAAGTCTCTTTGTTCTAATTAAATAGCTCATGTGTTAGCTTGGGTGCATCTTTCATGTTTTCCTAAAATTTTATAAGGCAAAATACCAAATAAATCAACAAACTACCGAATGATTTTATTTATTTATTTATTTATTTACTTATATAATGATATGATTAGTGTTTAACATCGTTGGCACTTATACTACGACTTTGCCTAGCAAGTGTATGCTGGAACTTCGGGAAGAAATGTCGGAGCGATTCGAACCAATACTTAAAAATCAGGATCAAGATGAAGGTGTTCCATCAGCTGTCCGTCGCTCAACCATCCGAGCTTCGGTGTGAATCAAAGTAATAAACCAGCGGTGTAATGAAAACTGCTGTGCTAAAATATAGCCCATACATGACCAACTTTTAAACGTTGAACAGTGGTCAATATCGATTTAATATTGAGCCATGAATCCACGACTCCACATTTTGTTCTTTTAATAGCCTGTGAACTAACATATCCACTTTACCGTCTTTCAGAGACTCGAATGTGCTGATTAGCAGGGAATCACGATGATTCAATTCAATAATTGAGAGACATTAAAATGACTAACATGTCTAGCCAGGAGTGCAATGGTCCAACAGCAGTTTCACTTCTCTTAAACATTTTGTTAAAACTAGTGTTTTGTTGAACTAAAATGTGCCTATATGTTGACGAAATATCACGGCACTGTTCAACAATAGATCAAAATGAGTAATGGTTAACATATACTGTTTAATGGTTATGAAATGAGGGTCCTGTTGGGTGACCACTCGACTCTGTCTAGGAAAAGGGCAAACAACTGCCTGGAGATACATAACCACTCTAGCTCACGCTCCTCGACGCTTGGGAGCCTAAACGACTTCACATCGGTCAAATATTCAGGCTCATACCGCTTTGAGTGTCCTTTAAATTAAGTCAATTGATAGAGAACTATGACTCGTAGGCTATCATCAACTCTTAAAATTGAACACCATATTCGCTGAACTATCGATAAACTCCTGTACATCTATAACCTTCATCAATCTCTCGGCGAATATTTTTTACACTCGACAACTAATTTTGGACTCCTGGAATGCTGTTGTACTCCAACACTTCACTCAGACAAAACACATAACACGCTGTCGCAATCCTGTAAATAGCATGTTAAAATATCACGATCTATCTAATATTAAAATGATTGTAACAGACTTTCTTGGAAGTTTACCACTTCCTGCCCATTATAAACTTTCCCTCAAGAAATACCTATCTAACAGCTCCTTAACTGTCTTTACTAAAGACACAATATAATTAATCTTTATAAACAGATAACATAAATTTATTCCCTATTGTACACATGCCATCCATCAGATTTTATAAGCTATGGTCTCGCTTTCTCTGGAGAAATTCACGTATTTGTATTCCATTACTATGTTAACAAACATCATTCTCGGTGGAGTGACAGAAATCGATCAGCAAGTTAAGTAATTTAAAGAAATGTATTTCCTGCACACAAAGGTGCATAAGCCTAATATTGAATTTTGTTCTGACATACAGGGTCATTTAACAATATAGTATAGCAATGTCTTGACACATTCGTCAGCCCTGCCCTAAAGAAAGATTTTCTACTCACATTCATTTGAGAAAATAATCAGTTCGTCTTCCTTGGGGGACGGTGGTATAGATTCCAAGCTTTAAGTTACTATGGTTCATGGAGAGTCAACTGAAGTCAGCCCTCAGCTCATATGGACACAAAATGACTGAGAGGATTATGTGCTGTGAAGTTATCCAATACTGGTGGGTCTACGGCATGTACTTATGGGGCGAATGGAAACGAATCGAGATAGCAATCAAACGGGCTGTTATCTAGTTGTGACCCTTTCTGAAACTCACGGCGTTTGCACTTCAATAGATCCCATTAGATTAAAAGCCAATCAGAAAACTTTGGCATTGGACGACACACTCTTGATTGCAAGCGATTGTGACAAAGCCGAATTTGTAAATTTTCTTGCTAACGGCAACTGTAAAGGATTGTATAAATATACTGTTCTTCGCCAAAACCCAAGAAAATTACAGCCTCAGACGGAAATAGCTAGAACATTGTAGAGTGTGTAGCCCATGTAATGATGAAGAGACATCGTGTCAATATGATCAGATATATATGTGCATGCTGTGATTACTAGCCCACTTGTCAGTATTGATACAGATTAACATGTATGTGTTTGATTGGTTTTAAATATCGTACTCAAGAATACTTCATTCACATGACGACTTTGTGTTGCCACTGCTTGGCGGAAAACCATAAATATACTTTATAAAACGGCATTTGAACCTTTGTCTATTTAACCAGCATTCTGAACAACCAAGACAAGTTCATAGTGTAAAGTATTTACAATTCTTTCAAAAGGGTCTAGTTACTGTAATGTCTAGTTTGAGTTAAACTTGGAAGTACCCACCCGTCACAGAATACACACTGATTCTTTTATTTACTTGATATGGCTACAAATAGATCAATACAACAAGAGGGTAAAAAACTTTAAGTCAAGGCAAATTTCACTTATGAAGCTAAGTGAAATAAGCCATCCATTTTGATAATGAATAAGATAAGAGGATTGCAAAAACAGACAAAGACCAATTGACGTTAACCTCAAGTATGGCGGGCGTAATCAATCAATGGTCTAATAACGACTGTAATCCAATATTTATCAGAAGTTGGCTTTCCTGTTAAGTACGATTCCGTGATGGGGTCACGGTTATACGGTAAGCCAAATAATATACACCAAAACGTTTAAGAAGCCCCATCTTATCCCTGTTGTCTAGGACTTTTTAAGGCCATGTGGGGACAGCACGAAAGAACTACAGATTAGTAATATCAAGTTCTTCGTTCTGCATAATTCTCTGGGACATATTATTATCATGAAATATGCCGATGTGTTGCGGAAATAATGTGACACTGTTTACACAGGGATAACAATGAGTAGGCCCCTATTAAATTGTAAGCAGATGTTGGGTAAATGCCATGGAATTGCTATTCGTTGGGTGACCACCCGCCTCTATCTATGATAATAGAAAACAAGTGATTAACAATACCTCCTCATTTATCACACGCTCTCATTCCCGTTGGGCCTTAAGTCACTTCACGCCGGTCAATAAGTGGCAAGAGCTTACTAAACATGGGTATTAGTGCACTCTCTCCTCTGCAGTAAATCGCAACCTGCTTGTAAGTAGTAATTATATCTCTACAACTGCAGTTGTTAGACAGTTTTTTAAAAAGGTGTTTTTCAATGCTTTTGGAAAACAAGTCCCAATTAAGTTGAAGAAATGTGTCACGGAAATGTTAAAGGAAGCCACATGGCAAGCCGATTTTTGGTAGTCTTCGCTCAATGCTGTAAATTCTGCGTTAATTATAACTTTTCAGATGAAATTTCGGATCATTCACAAGAGCAATTTGGTAACTGATTCGATTACAGTCAATATTACGTAGCATATCAATTTGTTTTTTACATATCTACATACCTATATATCGATCTAATAAGTGATAGATTTAGCGAATGAATATATTTTAGTTAATCACATTGTAAATTTTCGTTGTCCCAATTGTGATTTATACCCAAGTATCGCTATATAAAGAACATTGTCAAAATTGATTAACTCAAGATGTAGTAAATTCCGCAAAGACAAGAACGTTAATCCATTCAAAACAAAGGCTTAACAATTGATTTCAATGAGTATAAAATTAAAGAAGTCAGAGTGGCTGTCTCCATGCAGAATTCTGTGAAGTTAAGTGCATGAGGTTATTAAGTCCGGATTGTCTCAAACAAATATCTGACCGCCAACCAACTCTTCAATCGCCCAAATGTGGAAATACAGTCTTGATTTATGGAGAGCCTTAATTATGACTTTTTCCTCTGAAGACAAACTGATTGATGGTTTTCTCGATTTATTCCCGCCATATTTTTGCCTGACAATCTTTATATTATCCTGTCTTTCTCTCAATTGTATCCGCAATGACCTGAAGACTTTTTACACTTCAAATATTTATGATTTTCAATGGGTCAATTCCAAGAATACTCTATATGTTTGTTTTTAAGTTCCTTAGAATAAAACACCAAAACTAACCTGGTACGTATTTTCCAGAACTAAAGTCCACCAATGTTGGCCAATCAAAGTGGCACTAAGTAGGAAAATCCCCAGCTTTGTGTGCGAATCTTTAGTCAAGTGTATATGGCACTTCAGCCCTATTCCCAGGAGTAAATTTATTTCCTCCCCACAGACAGTGTCTTTAACGATAGTGTTCGATCACTAACTAAAGTCAAGTTTTATGTGAACTCTGCTTTCCAAAATTGTCTGAAATGCACGAGAAATACTTATATTTATCGCAGTTATCCGTTTTTAAACTTACTCGACTGCCCAATGTATTTTGTATTACGTGGACCTTTATTCTGAAATGAAATTTCCGTTAATGAAAAAGATAGATTTTGTACGGACAGGTAATTGGTTCAGACAATGATCTTGTTCAATCAGAAAGTTAAGCACATAAACAAAGAACATTTTCCTGCACCCTTCCTCCTATATACACAGGCAAATTTCAACTCCCTTTTAGTTAATCTCTAAAGTACCTTATTCCCAGTTTACGTCAGCACAACGAGAGTGCTCTTGTGTTTGGCAATTTTGAAAACAGAACGCTACATATGTGAGCTACGATTTATTGTGTCAAGCGGATGTTCTAGATTTTCTGACAAATTGCGAAGTGATATGTTTGGCATATCCCTCAGGAGCTCACACCCGTCAACTTATATATTAAATATTTTGAATCTGTATAAACTTATGCAGATCAATTGTATAGTGAAATCAAACCGAGTAAATGCTTATGCAAAATTAACTTTAAAATAAACTAGTGATATTTTTTCACTCCTAAGGATTATATTGATCGATTGATTGGTGTTTAACGCCGTGCCCAAGGGCATTTCACTTATATGACGGCGGTGTATTTCAACAGAAGACGGCGACTGACAACCAAAATATGAAATCACGTAAGTGTTATCGCTGTTGGAAAGATATTGTTCAACCAGTGCTAAGTAAGGCAGCATGAATATAGTCTGGAATCATACTGCCCTTAGCCAGAGGGCCTAATGTGTCACAGGACACGAATCAATCTAAGATGGTAACAATTTATGCAGACATTTCCCACGTCACCATAACATAAATACTTTCCATTATCTTGTCTAACAGATAAAATATATAGACGCCTGCTTTATAATTTTGTTCTAACCGGGTCGTAAAAATATAGGGTGGCAATGTATTGACACATTTTAAACAAAGATTTTTTACTCACGTTAATCTGAGTAAGTGATCAGTTCATCTGCCTTGAGGGACGGTGGTACGGATTCAAAGCTTTAACCGGGCTACTATGGTATTGAGTCGCTGCAAATGCATGGGGAGTCAACTGATGTCATCCCTCAGACGCCAAATGACTAAGAGAGTTATGTGCTGTGAAGTTATCCAATACTGGCAGTTTCTGAGACAAGTGTTTCTGGGGCGAATGGAATCGAATGGCAATCAAATGAACTGTTATCTAGTTGTGAAGGTCCCTGAATCACATGGCTTATGCGCATCAATAGATCTCATTAGATTAAAAGCCAACCAGAAAACTTTGGAATTGGACGACACACTCTTGACGGTAAGCGATTGTGACAAAGCCGAATATGTAAAGTTTCTTCCCCAAGGCCAATGTAAAGGACTCGCTTAAGATCGCTAAAGCCCCATAAAATTACCCCATGAAATAGTAAGAACATTGTTGACTTGTTTAGCCATAGTAATCCTACGTATCAAGATGGCCCGTGATCTATGTGCTTGCTGTGAGGAGGAGCCCAATTGTCAGTATCGATACAGTTTAACATGTTTTTATTTGATTGGCGGGAAACGTCTTACTCAAGGGTACTTAAACAGTATAGACTTTGTGCTGCCGGTGCGCTGGCGCGCATAAATCTATTAAATAGATTTGAATGCGCCATCCAAATCAATATAAACTAAATATAAACTAAGCTGCCGGTGCGTGTTGGTAAACCGCGAAGAAATCTTATAAAACACAAACTGCGAGCGCCGTAGCCACCGCAATCTTCCCTTGTAATCCTAAAGTCGACAGCAACATGGCTACATATATACTTGGTAGACTTTTAGTCAATTTGTCTTATAATGTATGTTCTTCTCATTACGTATAGTACCGTCAACTTCGCGATAGTTCTTCGTTTAGCTAATCATATACCCATGCATCCATACATTCACTCACTCAATCATTCAATCATTGGCATAACTTTAAGTGCTTTCGCCACTTTTTCTCTTTTTTTATTTTAAATATAAAATATTTGTAATAATATATTTATTTGTTCGAGCCTTTTTTTCATTTAACTAGCTTCATGGACAGCTAAAATAATTTCATAGTGTAATGTTTTCACAATTCCTTCCAGAAGAGTCTTGATACTTTAAAGTCTACGTTTGGTGAAACCAAGAAATTCTCATCCGTCATAGAGAACACGCTGATTCATTTATATTGTTGAATGGTCAATGCTATTATTGCTTGTCCACGTGAAGAAGCCTTTTTGTGGAGCGAACTTAGATAAACCATCAATTTGGATAAAGATTAAGATAAGCGGATTGTATAGAAACAGACAAAGATCAATTGACGTTAACCACAAACACGGAGGGCGTAATCAATCAACGGTCTAATAACGACTGTAATCCAATAGAGTTATCAGGATGTTGGCATTGCTGTACAGTACGATTCAGTGCTGGAGCCAAAGGCATACGTTTAGTCCTAACCTAATAATGCGACCAAAACTGACCTAAACCTTTAAGAAGCTCCATTTTATCTCTGTTGTCTCGGCTTTTAAAGATCATGTGGGGACAGCAATAATTACAGGCAGAGTAATATAAGGTTCTACAATCTTCAAAATTCTCTAGAACATAATTGAAAACATTTTTTTCGTCGTACTAAGATATACCGATATGCTGCGGAAATTATACAACCCTGTTTACACGGAGATTACAATGAGTATAATGGTTTACAGATGCTGGGTAGTGGTTATAGACCGGGTCACCAACGGAGCCACTCATATCTATCTATAATAAGGGCAAAGAAGTCCCTAGCCATACCCACAACTCCCTTTATCAATTCAATTCAATTTCTTTATTAAGTTCGGCGTTGGTGCCGCTCGTCATTTATGTTTATTTGTTCAAATAGTAATCAATAAATATTTAGTTTTACATTGATACAGGTAGTGAAACTTGCCAGAAATGGTGATTACAGTTTACAATACACTCTACAATACATTATTTAACCATGAGAAAAAGCAAACATATGGTTATCCTTCTTTAAATAGACATGGTAAATATTATTTTCCATGTTTACGTAGCCTGTTGTAATGAATTTAACAACTGTGTGAACTTACATATACATACTCCCTTTATCACACGCTCACCGTCCCTTGGTGTCCTAGGTCACTTCACCGTAGGCAGGTCATCGTTGAAACAAATCATCAGACTGTTTGTATTCGATTTTGTATAGTGTCATCGCTTTCTTTTCAAAATCAATTTAGACAATCAATTGTAAAACGATTCCCATCAATGGAATGTAGACTTGGGTAAAACGACCCAGCTTGCTGGATAATAACATTTTCTATTTGTATAGCATTGAGTTCGCCATTCGACGTCCGGTTTTAATATTGAGAGGTGTACAAGGTTTATTTTTTATTGGTGGCTAGATCACACCTGGGTTGTAAGTAGTAATAAATTATATGCATCTACAGTAATTCGACAGTTTCTCTATTGTTCTTTTCAGTGGTTTTGCAATATGAGTTCCATAGAGTTTAAGAAAGAGGGCACGGAAATTTTCAATCAATCCACAGTTTCCTAGTTTGCAATATAGAAGCCACAATTTCGAGCCTCCATTTGGAGTAGTCTTGGTGTAATGTTATAAACTCTGTGTACATTTTAACGTTTCAGATGAAATTTAAAGTCAATCAACAGTGTAATTTGGTCATTTATTCCAACACTTACAATAAATATCAAGTAGCACATCATTTTGTTTGTCACACACTTAATCAACATACCTATATATCTATCTCATAAGTGACAAACTTCCCGTATTTACAGATTTTATTTAATCACATTGTAGATCAATTTCGTTGTCCCTATTGTGACCAGTACCCAAAATCTCCCATACGCTTTACTTAACATGCAGAAAATTCAACACAGACAAGACAGTTAGTTTTTAAGGTATTTAACACAAATGCTAACAAAATCGATTTCAATTAGCACAATGTTAAAGAAGTCAGTGTGGCAGTCTCTAGTCGGTATTGTGTGAAGTTAAATACATGAGGTTCTTTAGTCCGGGTTGTCTGAGACAAAGTGCTGGCGGCCAACCAACTCGTCACTCTCCCAAATGTGGAGACACAGTCTTGATTTATGGAAGCCTTAATAATTACTTTTTCCTCTCAAGTCAAACTGATTGATGGTTTCCTAGATTTATTCTTGTGAGATTTTGCCTTTCTCTCTACATATTAACCGGTAGTCTTTTTGTGTCTATTGTAGCTGAAATGACAGGAAGACATTTCACATTTACAATAACAACACTAAACATAAAAAAAACAAGAAAACTACTGGATAGTTTAGCTTTTAACAAGTTTACATCAAACAGAATAACTTTTCTCTAAGAGGCAATTTCAAATATAGTCGAAAATATTTGTTATTAAGTTAATATTTGACAAAGTGGCACTACAAATAAAACACGTGAATTTGAGTCTGTATATAGTGATCTATAATAAAAACAAAGAGCGAATTATAACGCTTAAGTATAGGCATGATGTAATCGCTTTAATGTTTTGTGATATATATTCTGTTAAATTAAGATTGACTTTTATTCTTTGATAACATGTATGGTTCATCTTCATAACACAACGTAATGGTGAAAACAGCTGTGAGAAATTACGGTAACTTGTAACTAGATATGTTATTAATTAGCATCTAATCAAATATACCGAAAACAAATCAGAACAGAACAGCACAACTATGACTTGTTTAAGTAAGAAACCCACTTTCACAAATTGTAATTACCAGTATCGACATTAAGGGGATTCCTCAAATTTGTGGTATTTTCTAGAACAACTTCTGTCAATATTTGCCAATCAAAGCGCTAATAAGCGGGGTAAATCCCAAGCTTTGTGAACGAATCTTAGTAAAGAGTATTTGGCACTTTAGCCCTGTCCTTAAGGAGTAACTTGATTTAATACAGGGCACAGTCTTCAGCGACATCGTTTGATCACTTACTAAATTCCCTTCTGTCAGATCTTTAGGCTTTGAGTATCCTCTAAATTAAGTTAATTGAAAGAGAACTATGACTCGCAGACTATCTTCAACTCTTAACATTGAACACCATATTCGCTTATTTGTTTACACTTTACAACCAATTTTTGATCCCTGGAATGCTGTTGTACTCTGATATATTTATTTCCAAACCTTCACATAGATCAAACACAATACAGACTGTCGTAATTACTGTAAAAAAGGATGCACAAATATCCTGATCTATCTATTAGTTCGCTAATTGTAACTGACTTTCTTCTACGTTTAGCAATTATTAATTACCCTTTAAATGCTTTCGCTCGAGAAACACCTATCTATAGCATACCCTGAACTGTGTTTGCTAAGGACACAATATAATTAATCTATATACACAGATAACACATATTTCTTCCCTATTTATTTCCTTCCAGACACGCTCTTCAAAGATATTGTTCGATCACTAACTAAAGTTAAATTTCCGTCTAAGTGTATTCTGTTTCCCGAAATGGTCTGCAACGAACGTGAAATAATTTCAATAAACATGTCCGCAATTATCCGGTTTTCAACTGACACAACCACTCAACTTTACTTTTTGGTATTTGGATTTATACAGAAGTTAAATTTCTATTATTGAAAAAGATAGTTGTTTACGGACAGGTCATTGGTTCAGACAATCACCTTTACAACATGTTTTGGGTTCTTTGAAATGGGAGAAATTACTAGCAAACATTGGCATAACTTCACGTTATTTACCATTGGAAAAATAATATAATTATTATACTTAATTGTCAGTTTCCATTAGCAGATAACAGTCAGGGAAAATGACCTAAAAGAAATATCAAGTGGTTAATTCTGTGTAAAGGAGAAGACAATTCTGGGTAATTAAGTGTTGTATTATAGATGTTCGTCATAATGGACAAAGCACACGATGATGAATCGGGCGATAAACGTGGTTTATTGACCGCCCATTGCTCTGGTAATAGATATTCAGATCTGAGATATTCATTGATAGAAAGGTGATACCTGAGATTCCGATATAATTATATTCACAGCCATTTATGGCAACATTACGGGCTGTTATAAACCTGAAAATTGGCATGTACATAAATCTGTCTATTACTTAGTTGATTGTAACAAGCTTTCTTCAAAGCTTAACATCCATGAAGTGCTTTTGCTCGAGAAATGCCGATCTATACGTAGACAGATTTTTATACAGATTCCATGAAGTTTTAACATCTCCTGTACAGTGTTTCCTTAGGAGATATGATTAATGTACACTAGTGTCCAAAAGAAACGATACCAACTTGTTTTCAAAATATTTTGTTACGAATTGATTTTTGTAATATG
>JAVFBZ010005414.1:0-12358 GCA_032466195.1 Katharina tunicata
AGCACAGCCTTTTATTTGCTGGTATATTCGACCATTGAATTCAAAATCATTACATTTCAAACTGAGTTCTAACAGTTATATAAGCATACATAAAAGAAAACCATAGCCGTAAGCTATCTTTATTTCTCATGCATCCAAATCAGTGTTGCTTTAATGGATGTGTATCTTGAGGCGTCAATGCAAAGTCGGTCATCTTCGGTCATTCCCGTAGCCTAATGGGTACCCGGAAACATCCGAGGATGTGCTGAAAAAGTGCTAATGGGTTAGTTCACAGATGTAAATACGACCTAAAAGTGTGAAGATCTTCTCGTCATATATGACCGAGTGTCAAATTAAACACGTTAGAAACTGGTTCATTTGCACATCGCTTCCGGTTGGATATATTTTCTGCACATTATCTTCTCGACACATCCGATACAGAAAACTGGAATATTTTTCAGAGCGGAATCCCCGCTATCGAGCTGCCAAGCAGTCAGTGTCAGTTCGTACTTTGTAACGGGGAGACGAAAAAGGGCCTCGAGAACAACTACTGTCATCGGAATCCCCCATCAAACATTCAGCCTACATTACTTAACGTCTTGTTCAACACAAACTATATGAATACAGGTCAAATTGTAGAATTATTCTCTCACCAGCATTCAAATACTTTAGGATTAGGTTCATGGGCCTAGTGTTCGGTAATAGGTTTAGCGTTAGTTTAAGGACTTAGTTTAGGGTTGGGTTTTAACAGGTTTAGCAGCTGCCTTTAATATGCAGAGGCAAAACCTTGCGTGGTTTCTTGTTATTTTGCTGTTATCACAAAGCTCGGAAGTGATAGGTTTAGGAATGTGCCTCAAATTCTTACATTTTGTTCACCAGAAGCCTTTTTACCGCCATGTGCAGAAGCAAACATGGGACAACCGAGCGAATTTCATATGTTTTCATGTAATTTCAACAAAGGCTGTGTACATTGGCAGTTTTAGGCAGTGAAAAAGTTCCGACCAAAATGGCGTTGATCGTGTCACGTCCCAGATGATGTGCGCTGTACATTCGAGGACTTTAATACGTGCAAAACGTTATATCATCTTCTGGTTAATAAGTTCGCAAAAGTCTTATTACGTCCCATATGATGTGCGCTGTACATTCGAGGACTTTAATACGTGCAAAACGTTACATCATCTTCTGGTTAATACGTTCACAAAAGTCTTATTACGTCCCATATGATGTGCGCTGTACATTCGAGGACTTAAATGTACGTGCAAAACGTTACATCTTCTTCTGGTTAATACGTTCACAAAAATCTTATAAATATAATTGCGTAAGTCGAATGAATTGGAACTGTCACCTCAGTAGCCTACTGTGTCCTGGTGCTCTCTGATCTTGTCCTGGTGCTCTCTGATCTAAGGTACATCAGGAAGCCAATTTATATTAAGTTACCTCAGGTGGTTGGGTGAGAGCCTCATTTGCCCCGGTGCTCTATGGGCTAAGGGACACAGGCTGCCGATTTGTTGTGGTGTCCTGGGTTGTTAATGTTATATCAATGTTTTGTCCTGTCTTGCATGGTGCCAGCGTCGTTTACGGTGGTTTCCTTCACCGATCAGGCTGGCACGCCGTCATATAAGTGAAATTACCTTGAGTACGGCGTTAAACCTCATTCATACAAATAAATAAATATTAAGTTACCTTTCTATCAATATTTGATTGATGTAGAACATAATATGACAGATTAACTGCTTCAAGTATCACAATATCAGATTATAAAGTTAAATTAATAGATTCCGAACAAACCAACTAATGACTACAAAATAGATGGTTAGTAATACTGACCGATTAATATCAATATCAATACAAGTGATTTATGAAAGTAATAAAGTTTTAAGTCCTTGTCGTATAATAATAGTCCCTGATTTAAGGTCAAGTTTTTAGCTCGGCCCTATTTGGGTCGAAGACAGGCCCATTCACCTCAAATCTGAAAAGCCAATTTTAGCAAAAAATCCAATCACCGAAAGAGGCAGTAATTTGGGGGAGTTGAACAGTGCTTTGTTAAAATAAAGATTCACAAACTTCTTTGAATGTTCGGACTTAAATTTAATAAAATAAAACGGAAAGTTTGACAGTTGCTAGTAATTGATGAGTGGGTTTGTCCCTCCAGGATGGGTTCTTTGCGCTGTGCGCCGCTTTTCAAAAACCTTTTTCACAATAATTACCTAATTAAAGGTTCTTTTCAAATTCCTAGCTCAAACCATGGATCTTCTCTATCTATCGATGGCCAGGGTGTGTTTAAAACTGTCACTGTTTAGATTGTATGTAGCACAGCAAAATAAATATCCGCTCATTTCTAGCAAGTCCAATCGTCGCATTCAGCTGATATCACGTTTTGTACATTTGTTACTTGGCCCATTGTTTGCACCACTGACGCTTCACTTATCCATGTCCGCTACAAGCCTGCTCCATTTACTAATAACACTTTCTGCAACACATATTTATGTCATCGTTTTGTGCGTGTTTAAAGATCTCTTAGCTATTTGATATATGATTGATTTATAAGGACAACATTTTATGACGCAACGCCATGCAAACAGCAGTCCACTCAACAGCGCATTGAACGAATGATCTTGACACCTAATTATGTTGGTCTATGTATAAAACAGTGCTTAATTATCGAGCGATTTACACTAGATGTGCACGGCATCATGTTTTATGACAATAACAGTTTTTAATTTGCACATATCTCATTTCCAAAGATTTTCCGGGAAAAATTAACACACTATAGTATGTAAATATGATTAAACCCCACAGAAACTTTCATACGTGACAGTGGATGAAAGACCGTTTGAATAATTTTGTATTTGGTTTGAATTCTAAAGGATTTAATAATTTGTACATCTCTTTTGCCGAATACTTTTTATATCATTCGGGGAGCACCGTGTAAAATATATTACACGATATGTAAATATATGACTAAATGTAACTTGCACAAGTGACAGTAGACGGAAGACCGTTTGGGCCATTTGTATTTGGATTGAATTTAAAATGAATTTTTTTAAGCTGACTTTGAGTTGTTTTGAACATCCGGAGCGAATCACATGCTGGATCTCTGATGAAACTCACACTCAATCAACGCCAACTAATGGCTCGAAAAAAGGATGGATGTTTTTATGGCAAATTACGAAGGTAAAATACGAGCGTTCAGAGCAATTCATGCAAATCCGTAGAATTGCAATGGTACGTGGTGGCTAGGGCCTGATACCTGGAGTTGAATACAACCAAAGTGTCTCGTGTTTGGAATGAAATTCTGATTCAGTTGGAGAATACAAAGAGTGAGGTTTGGCTTCGGGATTAAATTCACAGTTAGCCAGGCATTGCCGTGTAAGTTTCCTATCTCCTTTCGTCAACTCCCCAGTCATACGAGCTATATGCAGACTAGCTGTTGTGTTATTTAATATTACCAGGGAGACACTGTCTAAAAGATAAATGATGTTCAGCACCAGTACCAGGTTTGCTCGTAGACGAACAGGTGTGTTCAGACTCAGCATGTCTGTAAAGTACTGATACCTTCCACTAGAAAACCATTGATTATATTACAGATGGATGATGATGTTGCAAAATTATTTTAACCTTTTTTGTTTGTATTGACTCATCTAATACATATGTGGCCCTGCAAGCCAGAGACCCGAGTTCGAATCCCGGTGGAGGCAAGCAAAATTTCCTTTCCCTACATTTATGAAAAAAAAATATATATATATACAGAGAAATTCAGAAGCGAAAAGAACCGTTGCCTCCATAACTAGCCTTTCAGAAATGTATAATGACACTGGTGATGGCGGCAAGAGCAGGATTTTATAGCCGCGGTTATACGGGCATCGAAAAGGTGAACTAAACTCTGATCCGCACCAGAGCTGGCTTTTTTTAGTTTGCCAATTAATGACGGTTTGCGGTTACACGGCACTTTTGACAGCAAGCCAGCAAGCATCACAAGAACCTAGGCACACTGCCAACTAGCTGCTACAAAATGGAAAAACGTCACGACATTCGAAGAAAACATCACGGCATTCCGAGCGCCACCTGTAGGTGAACTAAATTGATGCGGATTATTGTTTACCCATCAAATTTGGTGGGTGGTCTATTCTGATCCTTTTTTTGTCCGTGTAAACGCAACCATAAATCTGATCCGGATCAGAGCCGGCACAGACCCACCAATTGTTGGCCGTGTAACCGCGGCTTATGGCGGATAATAGGGGACACCGCCTCGACTGCTATATAGGTCATTCACACCTTATCCTAGCGCACATAAAGGCTGACTAGCTTATTTAAAACATCGGTGAGGGGAAATTAGTCGTAATAGGCTATAAAGCTAAAAGAGAGCTAGTTAAAAAGTGTGTTAAAATTAGCCCCACCTTAAGATATCCGTGTGCCGCCACGTTTCTACTGTTAATGGGTTAGGTTGGAGATGTAAATAAGGCTGCGTGTTGTAATGTCTTCACACCATATCTCACAGGCTGTCAAACACGCATACATAACAGGGTCATTTGCACATAAACATCGTATCTTTTTCACCATATTGTGTCTGATGTGTTTGACACGTCCTTGGAGAAATGCCATTGTCTGACTGATATCTCCACTGCAAATCTTCAAGTATAAGTGTCAAACGTTTGTGACCCGCATAAGCGAGACAGAACTGAACATTTAAGGCCATTCGTTTGGGATAGAAGCCTCACAGTTCAAACATTTAATAAACAACGTATTTTTGCCACGAATCTACTATATGCATATAGACAAAAAACCTGTTTCAATTAGAAGCATGTTTGTGAATTTGGATGTTGTTTAACAGTTGTGTGGAATACTGATGGAATTTTAATCTAAAATTTTCATTACAATGTATGTTTTCCATAGATAAGCAAATCAAGTCTTGCATTCGCAGCTGCTTGTTTATGGCTAGTCCTTTTAAAAACGACTCCGATCGGTGATATTTATCAGTTTGAAAATTTGCGGCTTGTCAATATCACCCATCGTGGTCCTTTTTAATGAAACTAGTTTACGGCATGTATCAGTATGGTTGCATTGCGAGGAATCAGTCCCTTTTTTAAATACTCATCTCCATTGCAACCATATTTTTTTGATTTGTTGAAGATGAGCTCAAATCAAACCTGAAAGAACATTTTATTTAATATAACAAAAATGCACCTACCTCCTCCTCGCCGTAGGTGAAATTGACATATTTTTCTTTGGCCCGCCTTTTAACTTCCTCCGAGAATCGGTGGTATTCGGGACTCGTCGGCTTCCGAAGCGTCACGGTCATCAAAGCCTCGTACGCCTTCTTGGCCCTCGCGTTGTTTTCGGGGGTGTCATTTTGCCGATACCAAGGGACTTCACTCTGGTTTTTACTAAGGATAAAACAAAAGAAACCAACTGCTTACACAATTTGCAAAACAAAAAAAGTTTAATGAAGATCATCATTTGCGATATGTAAATACTTTAGATAACAGAGAATTCCAATATCCTGTATGCAAATATATATCAAACCTAGACACAAAGCTTGTTTTAAAAGGCAGTAATACGCTAGCGCTTTAGGATTCCACTTCAATGAGCGCTTGTCGAGAGAACTGGTTTTATGTAATATCGGTCATCCTAGTCAAGCATTCTCGTGCCGCCTTGGTATACACAAGTTAGGACATTATTCACAATTTTACGATGTATATCTAATAAGTCTATATACAAACTCCAACAGGGGGTATTTTACAACTAAAATATTGTAGCCTTATTATGATTAGGAATTCTGAATATAAAGTTCATTGTGGATAAAATATGTTTTGATTCTGGTGAATTCTGAAAATCGTAAACACGAGTAGGCCTATTGTTAACAGAAATATGATTAAATCATTTCGCACTTAATTCGCAATGTCCACTGCATAAGGAGAGAGTCTACACGGATCACAACTATTTAGTTTATTTAACGCAACGTTTCTATGTCTGTTCTGACATCGTTCTCAAGCTTACGCTAGTATTTTGCCATATCAGTTTATCTTCTTATGAATGTCACTCAAAGGGCTGTAACACTGTTGGCGACTTTTCATTGAATGTACGTTTGAAACGCAATAGAGAGCCTTCGATCTCTGAAGTCAGGCCTATGTGACCTCTCATATATTCATGGTCAAAAGCAATGTGATCACTCGGGATCGCATATGTATCTCATGCGTTCTCTACCGATTTTTCCTCGTATGAACAATTTTAGTCTTGTATACGAGACATATCTTGGGTATAATTCCAAGTTATGATTATTGAACCCCCTAAATCAGGCGGAAAAAATGTTCCCACGAGATCTATCTTGTCCTCGTCATACAAATGAGATCTCGCGAGATCAGATTGGGTCAACAGACCACCGAGCCAACGTGTAGCCCGCAATTAAATAGAAACACCAAGAAACTATTTGGTTAGAAATACTAACCATAACCTATATAGCTGAGACACACGCAGACATTCGGTTTGATTAAATAATTTCCCATATGGGTCTAATATTATTCTAACAAATTCTCTTGATGGACTCCTGGGCCAGTGATAAGGAACAAATCCATGATTTAGACATGTCTTATGTGCGTGATTTAACAGGAACGCTGAGTGAACTTCTTACGGAAATATGGTTACAAATAAGACACGAATTACAACCAATGGAGGCACCTCTGCCGTATCTGCATATAGCAGGCTATATCTGCCTCAAGAAAATATATGAAATGGTTATAATGACAGATTTCTCTTATAACAGGAAAGCAAATGTCATTTACATAAAAAAAAAGAAAAAAAGAGAAGGCTTTTTATTTAAATAAATAACAAAACTGTGCCACAAATTAAGGTATAGTGTCACGCATGCGTCGCGAAAAAGTTATTTGTGCGAGATGAATGGAATGGGCGAGGGTTAGAAGCAAAGCATTGTTATTACAAAAAATAATAATAAACAAAATGAA
The DNA here is from genome assembly GCA_032466195.1 of Katharina tunicata. NCBI lineage: Eukaryota > Metazoa > Mollusca > Polyplacophora > Chitonida > Mopaliidae > Katharina > Katharina tunicata. The sequence goes on from JAVFBZ010005414.1 coordinate 6,939, forward strand.
CGATGAAAAAAATTACGGAAATGTGCAAAAAACAACAGCCATGCAAACATTTCCTAACATTGCCGACGTCTGAATCTTATGTATGTTACAATTCGAATATTGATTTTCCCGGTGAATTTGTCATAATTGTAACGCCATGCTGGTTTAGATCTGGTTAGAGATAACAAACAGAGATGGGGTTTAGACATGTATAACGTACGTGATTTAGAGGGAATGTTTGATACTGCTTGAAAAAAAGGGTTTAATAAACGTAACAGTCGTGACTTAAGAGGAACGCTGGTGGGAGCTTCTCAGAAAGCAATGCGAAAAAGCATGTAAAGGAATATAAAATGTAAAGAAAGTGGCTAACAGAAACCCATACGTTCAATTAGGTAAATGTGTCAGGGGACTTATCTCATTCTGCAATGACACCCATGGGGAAAACCGAGGAAAGCTTAGGTCTGTTCAAAGTTACAGAGCCAGCATATCTATAGCGGACGAACCGAGATTCCGGACAATTTGTTATATAAACACAAATTATATCCGGATTTTCTTTATTCATTTGATAATATATATGTGTGAAATTAAACATTAAAAATACGAATTGGTGGCGATTAAATAAACTGTGGCCATGATGCGTCACGGAACATGAAGTCATGTAAATAAGACATAGCCAGAATGTTTTTAGGCTTGCGGCTTCATGTGACGTTAAGAACATCATAATTACAGGGCTTAGTGGAGTGTTAGGATTTGACCATCGTTTTAATATCATGATATTTGTATATCTAAGTGTGGATTATTCGAATCCCGCGACTGAGCAATATAAACGTATATAATATTAGACAATTATACCATACATGTGGGAGTAAGGGACGCTCCACTTTACAAAAGCTTGGGGCAGCAGCTTACTTTTCAAGCAACATTCACTCTTAGAGTACATAATATATTATGGACGACAAATCCTTTCGGTTTACATGTTTAGAGAGTTTTCAAGAAAAGTTTACAAATCGCAACTTTTGAAAATACGATAGAGAAAATATGTATTCAGTTGAGATTTGTAATCAAGTTGCGCCGAATAATTACCAGAATTGTCATCCATAATATCGTATGTTATTCTTAGTGTATCAACTTGTATACGCCTCTAAATGAAGATATACATTCCTGATCTCTTTGTACTCTATGAACATTATTTGACAACAGAACAAGACACTTCCCATTGTTTTGAATTTGTTAGTGTCGCTGTTTACTGTGGGTTCAAGTACCCTGGAGCACAAATCAATCAATTAATCAATCAATCAAGTGTAGTATTATAAGGCCATAGAGATCCTGGCAGGGTTGTAATGGCTCGAATCGATCAACTAGTTCTGTTGAGTTTTGCAAATAGCTGGAAGAAACTGTTGAATGTCACGTCTGCATCATCATTAACTTGAGCTTTATTTCTCAAACAATAAACTTAATCTTAAGTCTAGTCTAGATACGCGATGATATTAACGCCGGGTGTATTTGATCTCCGCGTGAAACCTGTAGTGGCGCGTATAGAATCTGTCTGGACGTAAAGGTTTCTAAGATCACTATTGATTGGCTGTCAGTTCCAATGATCAACACATGTCAGCCAACCAGGTCATTCGTTTCAGCGTGGATGACGGTTAATCAATAATAACTGTTGTATTCTATGGGTCGATTCAAATGTTTAAGAGTTGATCTGAACCAGAATCGCCAGAAAACATGTAGGCATATTGTAAAAATGTAGAGAAACACAAAGATGCCTTTTGGCAACGACCACTTTAACAGGAGAAACTAGTATCTACCCATGCCTCTTAAAGACAGAGGACGTAAAGGCTGTCTCCACATGCCATTATAAAACACATCGGATGTCACCACATAAATGAGTACAACTATAATGCCACTCAAAAGAGAAAGTGGGATGTCCCATTATCCACGACGCTGTCTGTGAATGCAACCACAAAAAAGGAAAATAATAAGTATAAAATAGCATGAAACATGCTAGTGCCAGAAGTAACTCTCCTATGATATTTAATCATTTTTTACACTTTATAGAACGGATAGTGAAAGTGTAATACTCTTAGGTAAATGTCGTCTCTACGAACGGGATACCGTTTTTGTTGGAATTTAATTTCTTTTTGCACGAGATGACTACCGATTTTGGGCTCAAATGGAAGGTGACATAAATTTCGACAGACGGTAGGTGTTTATTCAGTTGGAACAGCCATATTTTTTTTATAAAAGTGCTACGAACGTTATCCCGTTCGTAGAGACGACATTTACCTAAGAGTCTTACACTGTCACTCTCCGTTCTATAAAATGTACAAAAGTATTAAATATCATAGGAGAGTTACTTCTGGAACTAGAAAAATGCCAAAAAGAGAAGGAGGAAATAGCGAGTCACAACAAGCAAATAAAAGGAGAAACTATGACGTCACCACCACATATGGAAGACAAAGATGTCTCACAAGCCATCATAACATATGGCCGACTGATTTGCAATTTTCATCGACGAACAATGCATACAAACTATTGACATGGTTGGCTTGGTAATATCAGTCGAGCCGTTCACTTAAACTATATTGAAATCATATATCTCAAAGACTACTTTGTCGTTATTTAAGACACAACTGACGAAACACTACCCTATAGACGCCATTGAACGTTCGCCTGAAAATACTGTAATCGTTCGTTTTCGCACTTCATTTGTATTTAAAGTCTCAGCTATCTGCAGAGGTTGGCCCAATTGTATATCATTGATTTGCGCGTAAATAATGGCAAAGGCATCTTCGATCATTTCTTTGTCTTTGTAATTTTACTGGGACATGTGATTACAGCGGATATGTAAAATGTTACACTTTGTAGACGCAAAATGCAATTACGCACAGATAACACATTTATTGTTCACTTTGTTTCCATAAAACACACTTTTATGAATGGATAAGATGGGCTTCCATACAAACGTCTTGAATTTGTTTTCGTGGAGAAACACGACATTCTAATAACAACGTGAGTTATTTGGGAAAACGTTGCTTATATTATAGGAGAGCGTCATGTTCTTGTGGTATAAAGAGATCGCTTTTATATCGCGGCAGTGATTATATCCTCGTTATAACCAGGACTGACATAAACCTTTGGAGTTCCTGACTAAGGGAATTAAGCCAGGAGCAATATGTTCTGATGACTAGAACAAAGCGCCATGCTGAGTGACAGAAATGCCCCAAACTCGATTCACCTCCATTAAATATTCATCATTTTCTAAATCAATCAGCCAAGGGAGAAGCTGTTTCCAGTTTGTACTTTTGAATTGTTTTTGTTTGTTTATTCCACGATTGGACAGCCATTTCAATCATTCCTTTCGCATTGATTTAAAAAAATATCTTTATTTCAATATCAAGAATTCCAGAAATGTTTGTTTTATTTGGATTCATCAATCATTTTGGAAATCATTTATATTTCATAATTGTGAAAGGCAATGGTAAAAGGAGCATGCAAATACTGTGCGACTATAAATCTGGTAGGTGACATCTGCTATTAAGGATTAACTCGTTTAAAACAGTTAAAGCTCTTGGGATATTGTCGACATAAATAACCGTACTTGTGATTTGTTTAACACATAAATATGATGACGTACCAGGAAATTTGGTAAATGTCAGCCTTGAGGGAAGGTTATAAGAAACAAGACAAGTCCATAACAAGATTTACAATGTGGTGCGATCCTGACCAAGGTTAACTAATATAACTACTGACTGAGACCTCGTGCGGTTTGGGTGACCTGGTCCTAAATGAGCTAAGGGCATCAGGAAGCCGACTCCTTGTCGGTTCCAGTTTTCGTCATGTACACTGCATGACTTCTGTGTTGTCAGCGCCATTTAGGTTTAGGTGGTTTCCTCCACCCATTGTGCTAACATACCGGGATATGAGTGAGATAAGTATGGAGTGAACCCCAACCAAACAAACAAAACTCAACCGCATTTAATCCCTGTCTGTCGAGCGCGGATCATCAGGACTCGATGACCTATGGCTGTCCACTCGTTTGATGAATGCGATTCATGACGACGATATAAGTCTACAGCGACCTAAAACCTAATTCGCAACGCTTCCCACCTAGACGTGCCGGGAGTATATAATATCGTATCTGTGGTCTACAGCTACCTCTCATATTAATGATAGTGTCTGTAGATGATATTAGGATGATGTTTTGAAGTCCCAGAGGAGCTTGTCTTGAGTAATAGACTTAAGCGTGGACCTTACCAAATAGACCGACTGACAAAACTGACATTCTGCGTGTCTCACTATGTAGATTTGGGAAACTGGATATATCGTATCAGGTCTTACCTATGTCTAAATTCCGATTCGTTGGATTTTAAATAATAAGCCTTCTTAATACAACTGTTACTTTTTCTTTGAATATACACATAACAGGAATATTATTGCCAGCGCCAAGTTGGGAATTGCCCTTTTTTAATTTCATAAGTGACAAAAATGTACACTTGAAAAATAAAAATTGTATAATGCTTATTCAGTATTAATTAAGTTTTTAAAAATTATATATATAGATATCTATAGCCGTAACAACATAACAATCTCTGCTGGTTACAACAGTGTGGAATACTCATCATGATTTATTTGGTTCTGGTTTTGGTCATTTATTGAAGAGAACTAAGTGAGTTGTCAGTTTGCGATATAAGAGGGCCAGAAATATTGTCAAGATGGAAAAACGATCACTCTAAAACAATTAGAGCACAGACCAGAACGCTCGGCCATCACTTTATCAAATCATACGCGTGTGATGTCTAAATGTCGTTTCCAGACATGTATAAGCCAGACGTGATAATTCGACAGTCGTGTAGTCTTTACCAGATTTTCACAGCTTATGATTTTCCAGAACAAGTTTCTATGTTTTTTCATTCGATTTTTTTTTTTAAGGCAGCAAAACTGCGCCCACCAAAGTCCATCAAATGTCGTGTTTGTCATGGGATGTGAATTAATGTAGACAACTCTTGCTTGTGTGCAGCGTGTAAATTTTGCGCTTTGATAACTCCAAGATTGTTCAGTTTTCATTTGATATGCAATAGACGTTTTTTATTCTTGATTTTTGTACCTTGAAAGACCAACGAACGAGAATTTACATGTCTTTGATAGCGCACATTTTAAACGTTGACCAATCATTGACGGTCAATGGATACTTTTTGTTTAAGAGTTCAGAAAGCTTTATTTACCATTTTTAAACTAATGATGCTCAACACATACTACTCTTAGCCAGATGGATTAGTTTGCATGCATGGGTTGTAGGACTTGGGTTTCCTATCTACATTTCATTTCACTTATATGAAGTTATTGTATTATCATCGTGTGTTGAGAAACCGAGAGAAAATCTCTTTAGAAACCGGAATTTGTTCAACATATTCTTTCCGTTTTGGAACTTTTTAATCTAC
>JAVFBZ010005425.1:0-12357 GCA_032466195.1 Katharina tunicata
TTCTTCTATGTACGCAGATGTGCAACGTAGAAAAAAAATCACGGAATTATGCAAATTTCCCCATAAATTATGCAAATAGGCTCCGTATGACCGGGAAGCTTGTCCGGGCTGTATCTTGGTTACTATTTCACTTAAGCTTTTGAAACTTGCATAGTGCATTCTTCTATGTACGCAGATGTGCAACGTAGAAAAAAAAATCACGGAATTTTGCAAATTGTTTAGCAGTCTCTGATTGCTTTTCTCGTGTTTTTGGTTGTTGAACAATGATACAGTTATACAAAAATTCATTTTTTGTTTCTCTTTTTTTTTTTGCTAGAATGTTATCCTATGAGACTACAGGACCTGCCAGCCAAAGTGGCACAGTTTTCTTCACGTTCAACTTCTACAGATATCCACAACTTACCACAGAAAGGTTTGTATATTGTACAATTGTAACAGTTATTTTGAATCAAACTGTTCACACTTGTGTTGCTTTGTTTATTATGTCCAACACTTTGAACCTTGTATTTTGGGGAACATTAGTTGTATATCAAAGAAAACTTATTAGTTAAAGCTTGCACAAATCAACGTTTAGTAGGCTACTACTTTTTGCATTTGGTTTGCTACCTTACTTTCACTTTCTGATGTGTCAACCTCAGTATGAGATGACACGAATGATCTTTATTTAAAAAAATATTTGGTGTTTCGTTGGTTTACTTTCACTTTCTGTTTTTTCAGGTTATTGTTATCTAAACCTCAGTCTGATTTGACCAACGACCCACACTCAATGCCCTTTGTTCTACAGCGGTTAGACAAAGATGGATCGATCTTAAAAGGAGCACCTGGGTATCAGGTATGACCTAAAAAAATTCATAAAAATGTCTATCATACTTTCGTAGTTGGTTGCACATTGGACTGCTGTTCCCCTATTAATGTATAACTGTCACATCTTAGTCACAGACTCAAGTCCCTTTTATGATCTATAAGAATCTTAAAAATTTCCTGTGGCTTCACATATTGGCAGTTAGTTTTTAAGAAGTTTAATATTTAATTAATTATTTTTTAAATTACACTGTTTTACGAGGACCACTGAGAAGAAAAAAATGATGATATTTGTTAAATAGAGTAAAACACATCACAATCAATAACAATTTTCATCCCATTTTATACTACGTCTCAAATTATTTTGTGTTAAATGTGTTGTTTTCCATTATGAAGAAGAAGAAAGTCTTGTTTTGTTTTACTGCTTAACTTTGGGTGACGTCACAACTGACCGTATGTTTCTAATAATTTTATGGCTATGTGTCTCTTAAGTTAAGTTATCACTTTCACCACTCACTTAAGCAGTATTTAATGGTATTCAAACTCCACAGAGCAATATTTCTTATATACAGTCCTTACAACTTGTTGTTGATCTCAATCATGAATTATTTGCCTTTTTACGCTTTCAGCTGCGTTACCTTGTGGATCCAGGTTATCTGAAGCCCGGAGAACGATCACTATTTCTTAAACACCTATCCCAGCAGACCTTGCACATAGATGTATGGGATGGGGATTCTCTCCTTCTGATTGGCTCTGCCTCTGTTGAACTAAAGGTAAGTTATTAGCTTTTTGAAGTAGAGCACACTATTACACAAATTGATTAGCTCCATAACAAAGTATCTTAATCAACCATTGGCTGTTTTGTCCAACAATCAGTATACTGCGATAACTTTTATTGATTGATTGATTGAGTGGGGTTTAACGATACATTCAGCAGCATTTCAGCTACGCTGTTGTGTGAACATTAGAAATTTGATAAGTACATTCTGTGAAAACATTGAAAACCCAACATCAAACAAAAAAAATAATTGTGTTTCAAATGGAATTTTAATTAATCTATAATCTTGTTTAATCAATGATGCACTCTGTTTTTTTCCAGTGTTTGTTGCGCTGTAACATCGAGGCAGTACAGACGACCTTTGAGTTAGATGTAATAACAATGGAGTACGATGATGACATGTCATCAAACATGACGGGTGATTTGCATCGAGGCGGCAGTGTGCGCCCAATAGGGGTCAACACAGTGGTCAAAGGCAGGCTGCATCTCAGAATGGCCAATGTTGGACATTTGCCTGATACAAAACCAGCTAAGCTAGGTGAGTAATAACTTATCGTCAGGAAGACTTGGATGAACATTTTGTAGAGGGATCAATTCAAAGTAAATCTAAGATTAATTTGAAAAGAAATTGTCTCTTCTCATTGGGTCTTATAGAAACAACAATTTTTCAAATTAAAATTCCCCAATTGCAGATCAATTTTACAGGAAGGGTTTGCCTTGTAACAAATACAAAACATTAATACCATGAGGCATGACGTCAAAATTACGGCAACTTAAATGTGTGTGGTTGGGTTGAAGCTTCCTGTGCCATTGATCTCTCTGAACTAAAGGGCTTCAAGAAACAGAGTGATTGGGGAGCCTTTTTTTTCGTCCAGGAAATGTTCGCATTTTCTTTTGTGTTGCCATGAGTGTAAGGGTGATGTCCAAGAACTGTGAGGTCAAACAGTAACGGACTTGGCGGTAATGTAAGGAACTGCAGGACAAAAACACTTTGTACATGATGACCAAATTAAATCACGTTTTTTAGAAAGAAACCATTTAATCTTGAATAAAAGTGTCAAATGTCTGTTGTGTTGTGCATTCCAAGTTGTATAAAGGTGCCCCACTAAAGATCAACTCTTTAAAACTAAGTTCTACTCACTTTGCTAGACATGTCCATAAAGAGAAAACAGACAAGCTATTTCATTTGTATTATCTTTCTAGCTCCTCTGAATGGCAGCATATTGATATCAGAGACAGCAGGGAAATCCGCCTATATTGGAGGCAGTCTCATTGCTGGTACGGGGACTGGTAAGTACAGTCGTTAGCATTGACACCTCTTAATATAACTAGTAGTAAGTACTGGTTTTATAATAATAACTTTGTAATAGGGTAGAAAACATACTTCTTTCACTTCAAAGCAGATCTTTATTGATTCCTAATGCAGATTATTGATATTTTTTTAAAAATATGTTGGGCTGTGGTATACATAAAACATATCCGAATGATTATTGGGAAACTAAGTGTTTTTAGTCTCACAGAGGCTGTATAAAATTGAACTTTGTCCCAAACAGGACATAAATCACTCACCACTCCATAGTACATGTAGTTCGACTCTACCATGTTTGTGTTTGAGGTCAATTTACAAATTAAAAAAAAACAAAAACAAACTTTATGTTATTTTTGCCTATTTTAATCTTTTTTCCTGACTTTGTTTTTAAATCTTACTTTATGACTTGGAGCTACATGTGTAAATGTAAGCTATCCTCATTTATGCATATGAATATTTATAATGTATGTATATGTGTGAATGTATCTCTTAAACATGTTAAATTTATGTAAATATCCTATCATTATTTCCTTTCAGATCTAAACAAGGGAAAGAAATCCAAGGCTCAGAACTTGGTTGAGAATAACAGAGAAGTTGCCTCCCTTGTTCTGTCTCAGAAGCATCGCTCTCTGAAGGGAGACACTAATAGGGAGGGTGATGCTGAGAAGCAGAGGAAGCTGGCCCGGATGCAGGCAGTGAGGATGACTGAGGTGGAGAAAGAAGACCAGCCTCTCACTATACTGGTCAGTTTCAGGCTTATTTGGGCAAAGCCTTTGCTCAGTTGTTTGCACATCAGACTGAAGAACGGCTTTATAATTACTGCATTCTGATTGAGTCTGAAAGTTCTGGTGCATTCAGTTGTTGTGTGTTGTTTTGCTCAAATATTCTGCAAAGAGACAAACATGAGGCAAAGTCAGCAAATGTATGAAATACTAATGTGTAAGAAACTAAACACCAATCAGATATCAGATATCTACATGCCCTGACTTATTATAAAGATGGGTGTTCTGAGTTGATCCAGGGTATATAAGCATAACGGTAACTAACTGTTTTTTGAGCAGGTGGTTGGGTGGAAGCATCCTGTGCGTAAAACCCAAGTGAAACAAACTTAAGTGTGGCATAAAACCCTAATAAAAGAAGTAATAAGATTTTAAAGAATAATTATATTGTTTCTTAACAGCTTGGTGCTAATCTCAAAGGGTTACATTAAAGTAGCAAGTAGTTATTATCATCGTTAACCCAGGAGTTTCCGTAACACATTTTAACACGTAGAAGTGCTTGTTAGAGGGCCACCATGCCATCTTAGGAATTAAAACAAAAAAACAACAGAAACAGAACTCCAAGCATCAAGAGGAAAGCTAGCATAAGCTATACTAATGTTTTAATTTGACTCATTCAGGGTGTGAAGCAGGAGAAGGCTGAACGTATCCGTGATCTGAAGACCATAGATTTCTACCGGCAGCAAACAAAGCATGATGGGATATTAAGCATGTTGAGCCAAAACATGACGACAGAACACATCATTTATCCCTCATTTGGAACAACAGATTTCTTTGAGTTTGTTCTGCGTAACCCGTTCAATGTGGAACACACAGTAGTGGTGGAGTGCAATGATCCTGAACTAAGGTGAGGCTAATTAATATTAGTTACTCCATGGCTGAAAAACTCTTGTCATTAAATTATCCATCTTCCATGAGTTACTCCTTTGCTCAGTCTTTCACTTAAACCATCTTTCATATTGTTGCCGAGAACTGTTGTTTCCTAAAAAACTATACAGTACATGCTGAATTTAAAGCAAATTAATTACACTGGGCTTGATGGTTAAAAATTGCAAGGAAATTAATATACATTGTATAAAACAGGTAGAGTGTATTATTAAATGTTAGAAATTTGTTTCTGTCTGACAAATTGATTTGTTTATTGAGTTTAATATATTGGATTTACTGATACCTGGGAAAGGGGACACTTGTAACAAGTATATCATACATGTACATAAAACATTGAACTGAGGGAATAACATTGTGGTTCGAATTTTGATTTAAAGAAACCAAAACAGCTACTTTTTGGTTTCCTCACAAATTAATTGTTCATCTACGCTTACAGGGTTATTACTGACAGCCGTGAGTGGAGACACTTTAAACAAGTGCATCAAGTTATTACCCCAGTAGAGGAGGGGATGTTTAGTAAATCAGGCCAGAACCCTGATCTTCCTGAGCTATTCTTACGACCTAAAGAGACCGTCAACATCCCGTTCAAGTTTGCCATGTTCTCAGCTGATCACTCAGTCAAACCACAGGTACGTCATTATTGACTAATAATTTAACGATATTAACTGTTCCTTTTACGTGCATATTACATAAACTTTTGCTAAGGGCAGCGCGTTTTCAACTTACATTTATGCTGAAATTCTTAGCACAGGTGGAACATTATCCTCCCAATAGAGCTAATACTTAGTTATTTCTCATTATTTGGTTGTGCTGGAGTCTTTACCTAATTTTAGAATACACCACTGTTATATTAGTGAAATACCAATCTGTCCATCTTTCTTTGTTAAAACGTGGCAATTGGGTTTTGTTACAGTAGGACTAACTGCGTCAATTTGAATATTATAAAATGTTTTATTTGGAAGCCCAATATGATTCCTTGATCTATTGTTAAAATTATGTACCTATATATTATTTATTGGCTTTGATTAGTCGATATCCCTGTGCCAGTGTGGTTACTCTTTATAAAAATATAAAGAGATATCCTCATTTTTCTGTCAATTTTGTATTAATATAAGGCCTCACACCTAACCTGGAATGGGCCTTAAAGCTTTTGCTGAACCAACCAAGGCAAAAGTTTCCTGTGTCCTGCTACTTTTTGTCCTGCAAAAGTCTTATTTTGTCTATTTGTTGACAGTGAAGTTAAGAGAGGTTAAATTCACACATGCATGCCTTCATATGATTGAAAAAACCTTATGTACAACATAAACACTTGTCATCAAACAAACATAAGAAACTATACAGGCCTCCTGTATTAACATCATATTCATCCTATCTATTTATATATCATCATAACATATAACATCAAAGACATATTTTGTCACACTGGCACAGGGATATCGACTAATTAAAGTCGATAAATTATCTCATGTTCTAGATCAATTCTCAGAGACAAGTTTCTAGATAGACCTGAATCTCGAGTTGTTCTGGATAACCTAAAGGCGTATCTCGAGAAAAGGCAATACATGTAACATGTAAATATATAGATATATAGAGAATTTGTCAGTGTGAAAACTCATTGGGTTAAGAGTTGAACAGCAATCAAACAAACACATGAACCTAATTCTGCTTTTATTTAACTGTTGCATTTAAAGGGTCCACTTGATCCGTTCAACAAAGATCGTAATGAAAAAAACAAGTCAGGATTAGATGACAGAAGAAGCTTGTTATCTCGTTTGGTAAAGGTGAGTTTTCTTAAATATTTTTTAGAGATTTAATAATGAATGATTACTATCCTTTTTGTTCAGAGGTGTGGTTGTGAAATAAAATAATTCATCAAATTTTATTTTACTTTTTCAACAATGAGCCAAAATTATGAAGTTTTATATTTTTTTAATTTGTTGCAACTTTATTTCAGCTTTCTTTTCTAGTTTGTTTTAAATCTGATGGTTTTATCTTTCCGTTACTGCAGAATGTTTATATGGCAACAGACTGTTCTTTTTCTTATACACAATATTCTAAGAAATTATTTGCAAGATGCTTTTAAGTTTCAACTATCAGCATTATTTTCATTTTATTGTCTTTTAATTTTTTCAATCCCAAGATTGCTTTATTTTATACCACTCTAGTTTTATTTTATCATGAGACACTGCGGTAAAAGAAAATCTTTGCTAATCTGTTTCCTACTGATTATAATATTTGTATTTTTATTCAAATTTTGGCCAGGTTTATTTTAAATCTGAAGATAAGAAGCCCCTGGCAGTGTTAAACCTGAAAGTGGAACCCCAGCCTCACATCATCGATCAGACATTCAGATTTCATCATCCAGAACAAGCCTTTCTTAAAAAGTCTATAAGACTTCCCCCATTCCATGCTCTACCAGGTAATCTTTGTGATCAGTTTTATATGTTTTATAAAATATATGTTAAGTGTTTGTTTGCTGATTGCCACTTCCAGGTTCTCACACGTGCACCGCATTTGTTGTCCACATTTATGTAGGTATATTAGGGAAGTTGCTTTTTGCTAGGTTATTTTACAAGGTTTTCTCTGGGGTTTCTGCCACATTGCTATGCAAAGTCGCCATAGAAGTGAAATACCACATTGAACACTTACCCTAAATCCTCAACAAATTCGACCTTTAAGTGCACAAACTTTTAGTAAAATTGAATACGTCTTTTGTTAATTTGAGCAACGTGTCTGATATAATTGTAAATCAGTCAGGTATAATACTCGGTTTTTTCTTTTTCTGTCACACCTACATGTGAAATAGTTCAAATCCTGGTGTGGACCTTAGGTGGATCAGGGATGTATTGGGGCAACTGAGGGGATCCCAGGGTGTTCTTCTCTGTTTTCCAGCATACACAAGCAACACAGTCATCATACAAGTGAAATACTCTTGATTATGATGTTAATTGCTAATCAATTTAATATGTAAAACAACGGTCAGTTAGGGCGGGTCAATATATGTTACCGCAGACAATGCATGTGGATAATATCATAACTTAGTTTAATTTAGTGAGTGATTGACAGGAGCTTCCTCTTAGTGGCCAAGGTTGTTTTCTTTGTTGACATTGTCATTGAGGGTGGGTTGTCTTCGCCCATTCCGCCATATTAATGAAAAGGTGTAAAACCCATCAAAGAAACATAACTTATTTATAATAAAGACTTTACTTAAAGATGAAACCTTTACACTAAAAAAAAAAAGGATCTATCTTGTGGTTTTTGGAGCGTTATATTTGAAAATTCCCAGTCGTTTTAATTTGGACTATGTTTTAATTTGCTTACATTTATTTTTCAGGTGCTCCAGTTGGAGGTACAGACTCACAGAAGTTATATGTTCGCTGTAGTGACCCCAATGTTATTTGTGAGAGTAAAAAGACACAGGCTGGGGAACCACAAGATGTTTTCCTAAAAGTAAGCCATTATGTCTTCTAATGGTAATTTAGTACATTTTACAATGTACAGCCCAAATCTACCTGTCAATTTATCATGTGTGATAACTGTTTTGTGTACATTTATCTAGCATGTCAGCATCTGTCTAAGGGCAGTATGTTTCTATCTTACATTCATGCTGTCATACTTACATAAAGTGCTAGGAATATAATCTTTCCAACAGAGCTGGGCCGCGCCATGGCTTACTGTTGGACTGCAAAGTCCCTTTCGATGTACTCGAATAGGTTCTATTCCCCCTGTGGACCTTATGTTTATAATGGAAGTTTTCCGGTGGCTGCAGAAAAACAAGAATGTTTATTCTTGGTTTTGCACCAATGTTAAACACCAATAAAATGGTAAAAAAGTAAATAAATCTAACAGAGCTAACACCTGAAGTGACTTCACATTATTTAAAAAAAAACATGACTAAGATGGATTTTCAACCTATGGGTATTAAAAGTTGAAAATCCATCTAAGTCATGTTTTTGTTATGTACCCAGCTTATAAATACCGCTTAAACAAGACATTCACATTACTGCTCAAGTCCTTGTGTTACTGTCACTGCCTGCTGTTGGGATACTCTTGTACAAAGAGTAAAACACTTATCAACATATCAATCCACAATCATGTACGCATTTATAAGCAAATGAGCAGGCAAAATTGGAGCATCAGCAAAAAATCATTTCAGTACTTTTTTGCCTTTCTGTGTACTTACAATTGTGTAATTGAAATTTTATATTAAATGTGTTACACCTAAGGTTGGCCTAAAGCATCCTGTGCCCAGCAGGGGCCGGTTGCTCAAAACAGTGTTAGCCGCTAATACCAGATTAAATCACTAATCGCGGTATTAGAGAAGACCTCCAACATGGCGTGACGTCATCTAAACTAGGATTAAATGTAATACTGCTTTGAGCAACCGGCCCCTGCTCTCCAAACTGAAGGACTTCAGGAGTTGCTGTGCTGTCCTGTGATGTCCTTGTCTGTTGTCTGTGACGTAAAGAGTGTTTTTCTTCAACCATTGGGCTGGCACACCTTTATATGAGTGAAATATCCTGAAGTACTGTGTGAGACCCTAATCAAACACAAAACATGTTTCAACTAACTCAACCGTTTTCTGTATTTTTGTTAATCCAGGTAGCATGTGGTCCTTCCCCTCAAATTAAGAAGTTTTTTATCGCGATTTACACTGATTTCTACCTGACTCGACCTTCTCAACTCTGGCAGTTTTATGTCCATTCCCTACAGAGGGTTGACGTGTCCTGTGTGGAAGGGCAGGCTAACAGATTCTCACTCATACTCAGGTAAGTTTATTTAATGTTATTCAGATATATTTTTCTCCTTCATCTTGTAAATTTCCTGTGTTGTCTTGTTTGTTACTAGTTCTTTTAAATGAACTATTTTGTTTCCCTCACCTATTGGACTGGCACGTTGTCATGTCAGTGAAATAACCTTAAGTTAAACCCAATCAATAAATCATCTGGCTACGTTCTTGCATAAAACCCTGATCAAACAAAAAAATATATCATTGACCTTGGGACAACATGGGTTTGCTTGCCAGGTTAAAGGCTGTCTGTAAACCAATCATGGGTACAGCATGTGTGTTAACACACTATGTGCTTTGCTTTGACACTACGGATCACATGACATCATGACACGCTTAAAGGAAACTTCCTCTTTAGTCTGTAAATAAATTGAATCAAGAGTCGCCCATCGACGGAAAATATCGTAACACAGATAGCAGCTTGGATTTAACACAGTTGCCTGGATACATAAAAGTAGAGGCGTAATGCATCTTTAAATCAGAAGTTATTTCATTTGCATAAATATCAAATAATGTTTCTTATTTTGCAGGGGTACACAATCTTCTCGTCTGGTTCGTTGTTTCTCCTCACACCCAAATGAGATGGCTCTTCAGCCCTCCGAGCCTTTCATGCTAGCTGCCAGTACAGTTCATGAGTTAACAGTGGCCGTGCGACCTCTAAGGGTGGGAAACAAATTCTTCTACATCAATGTGATTGATACGGAATACCATCAGCTATTGCGAACCTGGCTGGTTTGTGTAAACTGCCGGCCGCCCATGATTTCAAGAGCGTTTGAGCTAAACCTGCCAATTGGCGGAGGAAAGGGTTCGAACAAACGAATCACATTTACTAATCCATATCCACACAAGAAAACTTTCCTGTTAAGATCAAATCGAGATGATTTGCTACAGTTTAAGGACACTCGTTTGGAGATTGACGGAGGATGCACACAAAACATCGGGTTGCGTTTTGCTCCGGTCATGCGGCCAGATTCAACTGAAATCCTTATCTTTATCAACGATGAGGAAGAGAAAAATGAAGAAACGTTTTGCATCAAAGCTACATACTCTATTGAATAGAGTGATTAAAATGTTCAGGTTATTTTCTATGGCTCTTATGTGTCCATTAAAATATTTTAACTACTCAGAAACTGAAAACCTTGCTTGCCCGTTAAAATGCAGGAAGTAAGTATATTTGTCAGACGTCAAAGAGCTGTTTTTGGAATAACTCTGCTAACATTAACGCTGTGTACCTTTCTTTACATTTGTTAAAAGTTTATCATAGTGGAAATTATGTTAAATAGCTACTGGAAAGTCCCCTGAAAATTCCTCTTATATGAAACATATATGTTATTTATAGAATAAATACTTTCTGTTGAATTTCCCTAAATATTCTCACATGTGCGAAACTTTTGATAACTTTACTACAGGAAGAAATCCCGTGTCAGCTAGTGCTCTGCTTTGGGTTTTTTCCTTCAGTTTACAAAATTTTCCGTTCCAATAAAAAAAAAACAAGTTCCTTTGGAGATATTTAAGATGTATTTTTTGTATTATATCTTAAATGAAAAGATAGTTTATATAAGTGTACTTATTCTACTGATAGCAGGGTAACTTCAGTTTGTATACATGTAGAAAACTTCGGATTTTATGTGTATAATCTGTTATAATACTTAATCTAGAGTGGCATAGATCAACTCTTGTACTGCCTTGTTTTACAAATATTTGAAACTGAATTACAACCATATGATATACCATTATTGAAATTTCATGTATTTCTTTTATTGTTTAGTATGTGATATTTGAATTTAAATTGTGTACATCCATCCAAAATAAATTTGAATTATAATATGTCTGTATGTGCCTTGGATTAATATTACAAATGTGAAATCAGAGTGTAGATGCAGAATATAAAAGGACTTTTTTTTTTTTAAATCTTCGTATTCAGCTAAGCCAACAAGTTATGATATTATTGTTTAAATAAGGGCTTGCTCGTTACCAAAAAATAACCACAGTTTAATAAAGGGTGATCAATAAAGTTGCTTGCTGTTTTAGCTAGTGATTAAGACCTGACCAGTTGTTTCATCTTAATTCAAATGGAACAAAAAAGGCGATTTGTTCATTATTATATTATTGACCGATTTGAACCAAACCCCTGCATAAAATGTAACTTAATGCTTTAAGCTTTTAAGCTAAAATCCGTCCAAATGAAATTTACATGCAACCGAAAGACCATCCTTTTGAGTCATTATACAATACAGTTTATAAGAACTGGGTCAAAGTTAAGCTAACAAACTAAGCTCAAGTTTTTGCACTTGACCTGAAAATGCATTGCCTTAACCATTTTACAGTATATTTTTTATTAACTGGCTGAATCATCTTCACTTTCTGCTTAGTGTTTTTACAAATGTTATCTTATTATTGTTATTATATCATATTTATTGACTTACTAGTGAGTAACTCGTAAGCTTTGAAAGAACTTTATGCTATGGGACAAAAAAAAAAATTGTAAATTTTTTGTCTTAGCTTGAAATTGAAGACTCTATTTTGCTTGCAATTTGAGGCTCCTGTCAGAATCATTTCTCAATTATATATCATTTGTAATGTTATGTTTACAATTCTATCTGAATCAATTATTTAAAATATATTACTTATTATTATTAGGTCTAGACTTCTAATTTATTTGTTAACTACCGGTATGCCATTGTCAGTTGAGGTCTAGACTTCATTTGTAAAATACAAGTATTGAATACTTTTATGTCAAGAGTACTCAATACTGCTGTCCGAATCATTTGTAAACTGTAGTTTACCTGTAATTTCATATCTAAACTTCAGTCTGAATTATTTGTAATCTATCTATTATTTGTAAATTTATGTGTAGACCCCAATCTGATTTTTTTGCAAACTATATATTGCTTGTAATTTCAGTGTAGACCTCAATCTGAATTACATTTGTATATTATTTGTAGTTTTATATGTAGACCTAAGATTGAATCATTTATAAGCTGCAGGCTGCTATATGTAGTTGCAAGTAAGT
>JAVFBZ010005436.1:0-12355 GCA_032466195.1 Katharina tunicata
ATGACATATATATATCTCTAGTTTCACGGTACTCTGGACCATAACGTTCGGAGAAATGACATATATATGTATATATAGTTTCACGGTACTCTGGACCATAACGTTCAGAGTAATGCCATATATATCGCTTGTTTCACGGGACTCTGGACCATAACGTTCGGAGTAATGGCATAGGGTCTATATATCTCTAGTTTCACAGGACACTGAACCATAACGTTCGGAGTAATGCCATATATATATCTTGTTTCACGGGACACTGGACCATAACGTTCGGAGAAATGACATATATATATCTCTAGTTCACAGGCAACGTCTTGGTTGTATGCACCGTGACGCAACTCTTCCTAACCAACCATTGGAGTAAAACTTCGGTTCAATGGCGTCCCCTCTGCGAGAATTATGTACAGCGATTAATACATTTCATAGAACATGCATATCATGTAAGTTCCATGCACCGGCTGTACCATATTGTCACAAATCTGTCGATATGCACAGTTGGTTATATATTCAGTGTGCCAGGTTTTGCCTAAAATTATCTATAAGTGTACTGACATCGTACAACATCTGTTCAACAAGGTAAAGCTGAATTTGAAACAAGTGATCACTGTATGTATATATTAAAAAAGGTTGGTCAACGTTTCTAAGCTCCAAATAAATATCTTATATGGATTATCTGACCAAGACAATTTTGTATTGGCCGAGATAACAACAACAAGCTAAAATCTAACGTCTGTGTGTAGTTACTTCAGAAAGAAGACAGATAAGTTCAGCTATACGTTCTGTTATATGAATCACAGGACGATAATCCCATCTCAACAAGCAAAGGGACGTTACTGTGTACAGACAGACTGAGTCGAAATCATTGCAGCTTCACATACTATTAAATGTTCACAATGATTATACTGTATTGTCACTACACTTGTGCATCAGGAAAGTCCCACGGACACAAAACAATATACCTATCATCACCATTTATCCAAATATGCTGATTGTGAGCCGTTTGTGATCTGTCCGCTTCGGGTCGGTATATAACATGGCAGAAATAAAAATGGATTAATGTTGTTCGCACCTCGATTCACCTTTTCTTTTACAGTGATAGTTTCGAAATATATTTTATAATTAGAGACCCATTTTTTAAAAAGTCGAATAACAAACTCAAGTGAAAAGCCATATAGTCAAACAAAAATGAGGGCATATCAATCAACTCAATCTTTTACGTGTAGATTATTCAAATCTTACATTAACATACAACCGAATTATTAATTATAAACTGAGATTAGATTAAGACAAGAGAGTTATTTGTCTGACCTAGCTTATGAAACAGGCGAAATCTTTCCTAAGTAGCGAAAACGTATTTTCATGTATTTCATTTTTGATGCATATGTGTATATTTTATAACAATTTAACGAATGCCATTCATTATACACAGGCAATTTGTCTTTAAGCTGGAATGAGCAAGTCGGTCATAACTATAGTTTTATTATGGACATTAGCGGAGACTCTGGAGTTCTTCTGTGCAGTGGAGATAAAACTAGTAGTGTCAGCTGACACCTGACAAACTGGAGCATAAGTGTGCATGTTAATTACAAAGGCGGAGTAATGGTGCATTTCAGCTCGTGAAATAATTTGCACGGGAGACGAGTAATTAGACAAAATGTTGTTCTGGTATATGTTGTACACTTGCAGCACTCTGGGCTCCGAATTTTAGTTTCTCTTCTAATGACTTACCGTTGCGTCATCAGCGATTAAGAGGAAAGAGCGTGCTCAACTGGCAGGACAAGGCAGACAGTAATTGTTGGAAGCAGGGCTGTACACTGTAAGCTTCCCTGAAGTTACAATGGAGACAATTTGACGCGCCATGGATAACATCTTGTTCCCTTCTCCAAGACATCTTGTCTGTTGGAGAGGACGAATTACCAACATGTTATCTCTACACATTATCACCAGATAACGGGCATATAGTAACCACTAATTCACTCCACTCAATAACCTGGTTTCGGTTACGGACAATTTCACCCCGTCCCCCAATAAAGCCTGTAGCCGTTTAAACCACCATTATAAGTCCGAAGAAATAAGTCTGACCATAGCACTGACTACACGGCTTTTCAACTGAGAGAAACGACACTTGTACATCAATACACTATCATCTGGAATTAAAAAAATAGCTTTGAATTACCGAGCATTGGTCAGAATAAAGCGCCAGTCATCAATAAATAAATAAACAAATACATAAATAAATAAATAAATAAGCTACAAATAACTGGCTACATTCTCCAAAGTGATTTTGCCCTTGCCCCACAACAGTCGTGCTGTACTTCTCTTTTATTGAATAAGAGTCGTGATGTTGAATGTTTAAGAATACATTGTGAGTTTGCGTGTAGAGAATTAGACGAGCACGTCTCGGTTTACAGAAGAGCCAGATAACTCCTGACTTTCCCTGATGGATGAACAGTCAGATTTAACAAGGCCACGGGAACGTTTAATGGCTGACAGGGGTATAAGTGGGGCCGTGATACATAATAAATTACGATAACAATAAACGTAAATCAATATTTTAATAACGTCTTTTAGAGAATTAACGGAGCTTCTCGCTGGCTGACAAAAGAAGAACATGCCAATTTAAACGTAACTCATCCGTTATTAACTGGTGACGATTGGAGTTAATACAACTAAAAAATACAAAGTTTAATGTTTTAAAATTCTGATCAATTTAATCGTAACCTTCCATCTGTTATTAACGGCTAACCTTGCTAAGATTGTGTTTTAGTGTACTGTGCAAACTGAGAATTAATTTGGTTTTAAACGAATTAATAATGAAATAAAATCGTTACTTTTAAATAGTACACCAATTAGATTTGTTAAGAATCTAAATTTAGTTGTCCTTAATTTTGTAACTCTTAACAAAAATTTCTATAAAGCGGCAAGCATATTTTTTGTTTTTCTTTCTTTCTCGAGATTTAAAAAAAATACTTAACTGAAACAAAATGATGCAAACAGTTTTATCGCCACTCAGCATTAAGTTTTATATTAGAATTGATTTAAACAAAATATGGTTAATTGAATGCAATTTTATATGTACATTATAGTATTATAAAAACACGACAAGACACGAACAATTTCATATAATTATATATCAATTCATATTCAAATTCGTGAAATTCACAAAGGTCAAATGTGTGAATAAAATTATAATATCGAAGTATTTTTGTATATTTATATGAGTTGATAAACATGGTCAAAATGTCCCTCGTTCATAAATCAAATGTTTATAATGAAGAATAAATGTAGATTTTAATATTTATCTCGTTGATTTTTATACTCTCTAGTCAACTGGAATAATATTTATCATCAGTCTTTCCAATTTAATTTATTTTGGTATTTATTATGGAACTAGTAGAATTTGTAGACTTTGCTAAAGTCGTTATTTTTTATTTTAATTTTATTGCATTTGTCAGCTAAAATGAGTGTCGTATGTGTTTCGTGTATAGTTTACCTTACTTAGCGTTTGTTTTGATTTTCTAAGCAAAAATGGGTAAAAAAATATATCATTTTTATTTGAGTTGTTAGTAGTTGTAATTTAGGAGGACTGGTTTTAACATTTGGCTCTGTGTATACTTTAGAGGTATATTCCTTATCTGAACAAGCTGTTTTATCGGACAGGGCCATCGCACATCTGACAAGGGCGTTACAATGTGCGAACAGTCGGCGAGAGAGTTAGAGCGCCACAGACGTCTTAGTAACTTAGTCAAAACCTATCTTTTATATTAACTTCTATTCTACAAGATGGAATTGACAAGCCAAAATGATGTGAAATCCACTACTCGGTGTATCTTTCCATGCTGGGAGGGGTCTGCTTTTCTTGTCACTTGTCTCAGATGAAATGTTTCGATAACAGAGAGAGGGTATATCCCGGATTGTCGGCGGTTCCACTCCGGTCTCAACGAGAAGGCTTTTCCCGGGTGATGGTAGAGATTTCCCCCTTCTCTCCTGTCTTGCTGACTGGCGTGAGGTGGACGTCTTTGGCCCGAGCCTGCCTCAGCAACAGCTGATTTACTAACTCCCTGCTATCAAATTGACAAATGTTCACACCGGATTGCTCGGAATGTTTTCAAAATATCTTAATATGACTGGCCCTGCAGAGATAAAAACAGAGCGGTTAAACTTCTTGGCGCTCTGCAAATTCGATGTTTGTGATAACACACGTTAAAATCTCAAAGCTAGCGTTTATGTGTTTTTAGACGCATACATATTATCTTATTGATAACTCTTTGGCGACATTTCTGCTGTTATCAAAACGGTTTGAATTAGTTCTTTTCAGTTTTATAACCGTTCCTGAGTCGACACTAATTTCACTTGATTTATATACGGCCATTTTATACGATATGGATTTATACGAGAGTGCGAAGGAACACAATAAAATATTCCGCGATGTTAAGTGCCCATGGCTTTTGCAGCTGTTGAAATCTACAAAAATAATGTTAATTTCAATCAGTAGCCATGCTGCTGAGATTGTCCGCACATGTATTTGATGACTATCATATCTTGCACACACGCACTCACTTCTTATCGATAAATAAACATAAAACGTACCATTTTCCTCGAAGATCGTGTAAGAACCAAATGACAAGTAAAGAAAACGAAATTTTGGAAAAATTATTTACAAATTATTTGATAAAATAAATCTAAAAACTTTGTATAATTTATATAACTAATAACAAAATTAGTAATTTGAGAATTAATAATTGGTTTAAAGAGAACAGAGATCAAATAATTAATGCAAAAATCAAAACAGTGAGAGGCTGCAAAATATACACAGAGAGTTGCTATAGTCAAAATAAATTCGCAGTCCTTTATTTCTTATGCCTTATTTAATCTAGATGGATTACCTTGAATATCAAGTAGTATAACCTTTGTTGTGAAATTTAGAAGTTGATTTAATGCTTGGTCGTTTAACCATAAGTGCTATCAATTTGCCGAATACAAACTGTATCTTTCGTAGCGAAATCTAAATGGTATAATTCATTGACGCTGCAAATCATTCATCGTATGACCAACGACAGCTAAACGTCCTGTCAAATTTTAATAGCGCCTATTTAGAGATTCTTTTGTCCCTAGCTGTTTATGTGTGGTCGATCTCATCAAACTCGTTAAGAAAGGCAATTTACATATCTGTGGATTATCAAAGAAAGGAAACATATGTTGACACTTTTAGTTTACACTCTATCTTCTCTAGGTATGATTTATAGGGGAATTTCTACAGCGATCTCTTCTTGTCAGAGTGCTGTAGAAAGCAATTGTTAGCTCGACGCTTTGTTCTTGGACTCCGGGGCTTTGTTGTCGTTGACAAGGGTCGATTTCTGACCAATGTTCGTGATCCTTCTGACACCAGGGGCCCTGCTCTGTAGTCGAACACGAGTTAGATTATAAGACAGGACTCCTCCTCGATCTATTGAATATCTATAGGGGAAGTAAGAATCGAGCACTCTTTACGCCATCATCTTGATAAATTATTCCGTATGTGAACGTAGGAGACAAGGTACCGGTCCTGTTTACATTTGTGTATATACGGGGAGATGTAGCCCGGGTCGAAGGGTCGATGTCCGTGTGATTGAGGGGGCGGGGAACCACACGTTACAAACCCCTAACATTACTTATAGTGAGTGATGTCTCGTTTATTTCTAATGCGTTTTGAATAGTGTATATTTCTTGAGAACATCAACCAGGGCTTGTCGACATGGCGAAGCAGTGTCAAACAGCGACCTCTGGTGGACTGATGTAGTGAAATCTGACAAGCACCAGATTTGAGCAGTCAGTAAATATTATCACCGGTACTGAATGATATCTGGTCTCTGCGGCCGAGATGGTGGTCCCCAGACTACCAGTACACGACCTCTCTATGTACAGCCTGCCAACCTACCTCGCCTCTAATGGCTGATAACTAGATAATGAACACACTACTTACTCCCATAATTTCGCCCAGTTACTTTTACTTAATTTGATATATGATTTCTGTCTAGTATTTTTTTCCTTCTCTCACTGGATGCAGAGTGTAGGGGCATACCACTGTCTGAGACAATGATGTTAAATTACACGCTACACTTACCACAGTTACGTCCCTTAACGAGACGTCCAAAACAATTAAGCTTCAACAAATTTCAGACCAGCAAAAAGTGGACTTGCTCACAAGTGAATCGGTGGGGTGTGCAGATCAATGCGCCGTGAAAATTAGTGCCCTGTGTTGAAGGCGCTGGAGTGAACTCTACCGACGAGTGGCACACACTAAAAAGACGTGTTAACCCGCATAGAAACAGCTTGTTTTACTTTAGTCAAATTTCATACATTTTTCTCTTAAAGGAAAAACCACAGTAAAAACATATACTATTCGACAGATGAATCCGAGGGTCGCACTTTTTCTCTGTTTCTTTGAAAAGAAGGGAATGCTAAACGAAAAAGAAAATATGTTTCCAAAGAAACGCATTAAAAACAAATACACCATTGTAACAAAAACATACAATTAAACTTGGAATTCGCAAAACGTCTAACAATTTATATAATGCATGGCTTCACTTATTAAAAGACTCAAGATTGCTCAAGATTTATCTCAAAACTTTATTCAATCCAAATTATATTAATGCTCTTTCGTTTTCTACAAGGCCTATAAAAGTATTGTGATTCAGTAAACATAAATATTACCATTTCACTAGTTACAAATCTATTTAAGTGACTCGGGCATTTTAAGTATTTTTTTGCGTTTGATAATTAAAAAAAATCCTAAATAATGCTTAGTAGCCTAAAGATATTGCATGTTGATCATTCTCATAGTAGTGATTTAAGTCTGAACTTATAATTTTCACAAGCTTTATATATAGGCAATATGAATTTGCTAGATCCTGATATAATATTTTAAAAACAAGGGGTTTTCTTTGTTGTATATCGAATAAATGATAGCGGTTATATTGGTTCAAATGTGTTTAAAATATTCTGGAATGTTTGTGTAAAATAAAAAAAATATATAAATGCGACATCGATTTGCTTGAGTGGGGATCATGGGTTAGTCGTGATAGGTCTGTCTACATTTACTTACGAAACGAATGACTGGGTTGTAATGACTTCGTTGTGTTTTTGATAGAAGCACATGGTACATTTTTAGAAAGTGAAGACAACCAAATGTGCATGCCGCCATTAGGGATTAATTCCTGAGGTTCGAGGTATGCCTAAACAAGAAAGTCTCCCAGGTAAGAACTTGTCAGGTACACTAAAAAATCATGTTCAATTCATTCTCAAAACCTTGTATTTTTCGCAGAAATGTGCATTGTGATATTGTGTGTTATTTACCTGTGAAAAGCAATGGAGCTTAAACAAGTGGAACATGCCCGACGAAAACTGTACGGTATAGGCCTACGGTACCTTTTATATTTTGTAGTAGTCTGCAAGTCTACATCTTAAAACTTATGTCACCGTGTACTATCACCATGTATAAAACTATCAGTTATCAGAGTTCAGTTTTACATAGATATATAGAGTTATTTAAATACCCCTGTCTCACGTTCAAAAGTTCCCAGAGAACTTGTGATTTAATTTTGTTCCTTTAGAGAAGTGTTAACAGTTGATTGTTTTATCAGCAGACAGCGGGGCCAGAAATGACCGTGTCTCGCCGCGCCTCACCAGAGTTTATACCCACCACTATCTTGTCCCTCTTCTTTCCCGGGGTATTAACGATCTGTGAACAGACACATGTCAACTGAAGGCGGAATAATATTCCCCAAACCAACATCTCCGAAGGTAGCTTAATACATAGATATAACATTTTAGTCAGAGAACAGTCCTAGAAAGAGAGTACGATGATAAAGGTTTCGTGTGCAGACCATGATGTTACTGTTGCATCTCCTTTCAAGTCTAATGTGTCTTTATTAATATTTATCGACCATAAGAACCAATTATGTCGAATTCTGGTGAAAGTATATAGGCATCTTTCCTTATAATAATTAAAAAAAAAATCGATTAAGGCATTTTCAAATTAAGTTGTGTCTGTTAGTTGTTGTTGTTGTTGGTGGTTTTTAGTTGTTTATTTAATCGTTAAGGAAATAATATATTTGTTTTATTTGGTATTTATTAACTTATAATATAAGCGTACTTATTATCCCGTATATTACTGATTTCAGGTTGTTACAGTGAAGGTTGGGGCTGAATACAGGGAGGTCCTATACTCCTATATTTGGTCATGTGTATTGTATTGCTTTGTGATGTATTTCAAAATTGTTTGTTGGTTTTTTAAACGCTGCTGATACAATAAGAAGTACCTGTGTGTTGGGATCCACCGTAAAACAACCATAATGCTTTGTGCACCTGTTTGCAACTGGTTAACCCGGAAATTAATGTTTTTAAATATTTATTACACGCTCCGTATTTGTAAACCGTTGATGTGTCTGCTGTGTATAAAGATTTCATATACTCGTTACTTTTAAAAATAACACGTATAGATACGGCATTTTATAGTTGGGCAATTTTGTTATATATAATTAATATATTAGGAAATATAAAATATAAAAATTGGGTAGGAATCCTTGTATTTAATTGCAGTTTATAGGTGTCAATTAACAAACAAACATGTAAAAATAAGTATTTACAAAACTGTAACCAAGAGAGGAATAATTATTAAGGTCATATTTTAAGCCTAGCTGCTGTCTAAAATATGATATTGTCTGAAACAGCCAGATGGGACGAATTATTTATTTGCATTAATTCCCATATTGACGTAGCAAGCTATAAATGTGAAATAATGTTAAAGATATCTTAAATTTTTTTTACATTTTATTTTTGTTGTTCAGCACTTGATGTCTCCAGATTTACAGTCAAGTAACACAACCGGGAATTCAATTTCCTGACATAAAGCATGACACGACTGGCAGAATCAACCAGAGAAAATAGACCACGAGGTTGGAGTTCAATGTCTGGATCCCATGTAAACATCAGGTCAATTTTATTATTACACTTTACAGCTATAGCTATGTTATTGAATCACAACAAAGAAGCTATATTTCGAACCAGATTTTTGTTTATCTTATATATTTTATCTTATAGATTTTAGTTTAACAAAATAGAACATCCTTGGCATGCTGTACACCCCCCTGTATGATTTAACACACCCGGTCTACCAAAGGTTAATATAATAAATATACCTGTACCATTCGACGTTTTTAAATTTTGTTTATAGTTTGTATAACAGTCTAAATATTGTCTTGTATGTAACACACTTACAAGTAAGAACAACATTTACAATCTAGTCGGGTGCTATGTTTCTCGTTTGTCGGAATATTTTTAAGCAAAGCGTTAACATCTCGTTATAATTTTATTCAGTGTGTTTGTTCTTTGACGCTATTTACCAAACAAAAAGCGTCTGGATGGGTCACTGAGGTCGAGGCTTTTGTAAAAAGTCAAATTGCTGACAAAACACCAATAACGTATACTCCTCCAAAATTTTGGCTTTTTGTTTGAAAGCGACAAGTTTATTCGGGGCGATTTAGAGACTGGGCAAGAGAATAAAGAGATTATAAGCAGTGTATTGTGCTTTAGATGTCAGGTGTTTGGCTATGGTGATAATTGTGACAGATGAATAAAGTCAGACCTCAGTTTCCAGGGTGATCCGTGGTAAACCAAAAACACGCCATAATCGGGAAAATAAAGCGCTTGGCATCTGTGACCAAAATCGTTTCTTATTTGTCGCGTATAATTTTAGCAGGGATATTTAGCTGCTCCGTCACGCGCAGTAATCGTTTAAGAAAAAACTCCTCAAGCGTTAGTAGTGGGACACGCTGTGAGACATAAAATAAGACAATGTTAGGCGAAGAATAATTGTTGTTTTCTTCAGTTTTGACATGACAAGGAAATAAACAAATGATAATTTAAAGAGCTGACATAGGCGAGTATGGGGGGAGAATGAGTGTAGTGGAGCGGCAGTTGAATGCGTGCACACTTGATCGCTTCCTTTGAAGTTAGCTGTGATAACCACCCATATTCTCTACTCACAGGAAGTAAACACAATACGCTCATGACTCTTGACGGGTGAAAAGTTGCTGAATTCTGAATTAAGTATCGGGGACATTGTCCAGCTAGCTTCTGTATAGAGCCAATATACCTCTTGTAAAATGACAAGCCCTAATGCGTGTTAAGCTACTTAGGTGAATACTAACCGCCTTACAGAATTGTGATTGACAGATTTATTGGGTGATTGCTTGATACATTTAATCCCCGTCAAACCGTAAAAACCAGAAGGAATAAATTAACATGTCAAAGATCATAAACTCGGACAGGCCCCAAAAAATGATAGATACGAACTTTTATTTGTCGCTCAAATTTCAAAAATATAAGAAAAACGTATACCAATGTCATACTTGTGACATACAATTTTTAATTGAATTGGGACTTTATTTGCTTAAGCACATATTATTGCTTCTCGCATTTTGTTTACATATATAGCAAAACACATTGATATAAATACATGACTTATGATCATAAAATATATAAAATAATTTCTAAACAATAATAATAGTATAGACAGGATTGATAAGTGGCGACACTGGGTGTCTGAACTATAAATAGTGAAATAATTCATACTAGAGAAAATACATCGCAGATCACCTTGTAGTTCATAAGCAAACATACATGAACTTATATTGTTGACTAGTCTATCCGGTAAATGCCACAATTCAAGTACCGTGAGGTATTTAATAGAGAAAAAACTAAACACCAATACACAGAGAATTAAAAACTCCTGAAACTTGCCGAATTTATATACACGACGTTTCGAGTTTGCTTCCTACGGTATTGACTAGCAAAAGGGCTAACACTCATCATGCACCGAAACGAAATAGCCTTAATAAATACAAAAGTTCTGGTATTACTGTGTTATTGGTGAAGGATAACTAGACCGGTACATTTAAGTAATGGGAGGTTATAAACATTGAACGTGCCCGAGAGCGTGTACTGTGATAATCTGATGATACTATTATATAGACAACATTTGTTAACCAAACTTCAATGGTTTCTCTTATAGCAATATATTCCGAACTTCTCTGTGAAACTCCTAGTCCTTGTACTCCTACAAGTAGTCGCTCAGCTAAGAACTTTTCAAGATTAAAAATTTACCTTTGTCTCAATGTTCTTCGGTGATTTTGATCTGAAGCATCGATTGTTTGATGGGATTATACAGAGAACAGCGATCGACGGACACGGTCTTCATTAACTCATTAATCAAACCGGATTACCGTCCTGCTTTACAGAAGAACTATAATAATCAACCAGCAGTTAACTTTCCCGTACCACTCAACTCTTAACCCGGGAGCCCTCTTTTCATAGAAATGAAACCTCCACACAGACTGACTGGAAGAGTTTTTGAAGTTACCACCCTCTCCTAATCCGGCACATTGTAGCCAAATAAAGATCTGCCAATCAGTTTTAACAAGGATCATACATGCTCTCGGCTGTTTGTATCCCTTAATCACAATATATTAAC
Organism: Katharina tunicata; assembly: GCA_032466195.1. Lineage (NCBI taxonomy): Eukaryota > Metazoa > Mollusca > Polyplacophora > Chitonida > Mopaliidae > Katharina > Katharina tunicata. The sequence goes on from JAVFBZ010005436.1 coordinate 11,513, forward strand.
CAAATTAATATTCACTAAAGCCCATACTTTAACACAGAATAGTGAAGTATACAATCGTGATGGACTTACGAGTTATAAATTACAGCTATATAGATCATAATCATGATGGACCTCAACGGAATAAAACACAGTAGTAACGTTCACAATCATGATGGACCTAAACGGAATAAAACACAGTAGTAACGTTCACAATCATGATGGACCTACAAGGGAAAGAAACCAGTAATAACGTTCACTATCATGATGGACCTACAATGAATAAAAAGAGTAATAACGTTCACAATCATGATGGACCTAAACGGAATAAAACACAGTAATAACGTTCACAATCATGATGGTCATAAAATGAATAAAACACAGTAATAAAGTACACAATCATGATCGACCTACAGTGAATAAAAAGAGTAATAACGTTCACAATCATGTTGGACCTACAAGGAATAAAAACAGTAATAACGTTCACAATAATAATGGACCTACAATGAATAAAAAGAGTAATAACGTTCACAATCATAATGGACCTACAATGAATAAAAATAGTAATAACGTTCACAATCATGATGGGCCTACAAGGAATAAATCACAGTTATGAAGTCACAATCATGATGGACCTACAACGAATACAAAACAGTAATAACGTTCACAATCATGATGGACCTACAAGGAATAAAACACAGTAATAACGTTCACAATCATGATGGACCTACAAAGGAATAAAACACAGTAATAACGTTCACAATCATGATGGACCTACAAGGAATAAAACACAGTAATAACTTTCAAACTCATTATGGACCTACAAGGAATAAAACACAGTAATAATGTTCACAATCATGATGGACC
>JAVFBZ010005447.1:0-12355 GCA_032466195.1 Katharina tunicata
CAAAGGGAGAAGAAACCTAAAAAAGACTGTAGGTCAGTTGTAGAATATAAACACACCCAACACATTCTCCGTTGTAGAAGAAATAACATTTTAACTTCCAACAGAATGCTCCATATAATTAGGTAGCTGCAGGAATTTCACAAGCTCGTCGTCGCAATGGGTAACTCGATGGTACCAGGGACACTTATCTGACTCCCACAGCAGCATTTTAACATGTAAAAAAATACAATACTAGTCCACAAAAAGAACTATTTCCGGCACAAATACTTTCTGTTACGTTATCTAGGGCATTTGTTGTATGATGCATTCCTATCAAATGTAAATATTGCTTACAAGAAACCACAACATAATTTATCTTCATCGATACAAATTAGCCCAAGCTTTCAAATTGAGGTGAAACCACCAATGTCTTGGTCACAGCTGATCAGGTTTGTTTGTTTGATTCGCTTATGGGTTATTTCATTGATGAACATGGCATGCAAACCCAACAGGTAAAGGAAACCACCCTCATCGAAAACTGGCTTTACACAAGACACCACAGGACGAGAAAGAGAACACCACAACAAATCGCCTTTCTGACCCCGCTTAGTTCAGATGGCACCAGGGCACGGGAAGCTCCCGTCAACCATCCGATAGCTGATCATGACTTGGACGTATGAAGAACCCTGAACGTCAAGCCCCTTTAATAACGGTCCATCTGCTGTGCCATGTCAAACATTTGGTAAAGCAGATCTTCTGAGGAGTTCGTGTTATGAATGAGCATTAAAGCTTTAATAGAGTGTTGGTTGTTCCCATGAGAGAGTCTAACACCGGAACTAGTAATCACAATACAGTTTGGTTAAATCACTGTACTATTTAACTATGGATCAGTCATATATATGATATGATCAAGGTCTTGTTTGCAATTTAGCTAACAATATTATTGATTCTAGGAAGCAGTGGTTGCTTTTGATAAAGCATCATGTCTAGCTCAATATCATCACCGGAAGACCATTGCATAGACAGGGGTTTTTTTTACTGTTGAAATCAAATAAAAAATATTTATTTATGACTCATTGGCTTATTGTTGGTATTATTTAATGTTTTTTAGTTTAAAAGCTAACCATTGGATTTTATTTTTCGCACAGACACACACAAACCCTCCCAGCTGGTTGACTCGTGTTTGCAAGCAAATTGGCGTAATGATATTGAAGCTCTTCATATGTCAAAATTCACTAGTAAACAAATATTGATTGGTTGGGGTAGTTGAGGTTATTTCACTTATATGACTGCGTGCCATCCTGATGGGTGGAGGGAACCACCATAAGAGACGCTGGCAACGTAGAAGACGCCATAATACATTTACTGGACTAAAAATAAACCACCACACCAAATAGGGTTCCTGATGCCCCTTAGCTGAGAGAGCTCCCACTAAATAACGCGTAACACATAATTGAAACAAAGGCAAAGTTACACTTTCCATCAACACCTAATGTAAACTAAATGCTCTGTGAAATGAATTGACCTAATCCAGAATAAAAACCCTTCTTTCGTATATTGTACGGTCTCACATGTTTCACATGGACTTGGTTACGCTCAGACTGATTAAATACAAGTTTAAATTGTTACAGAGTCTGAACGCTAAGTCAAATTCATAATTGAGAACACAAGTTTTTGGATTGGCATCGAAATACTATTTGACCGGATATGACAGACTGGGTTGTAACATTGATGTAACTTTTGTTTATGGTGATACTTTAGGTAAATAAATTTCCGGCTTCATATTTTGCAAATTAAAATGTAGTGCAAAATGATTAACCTATATTTACAAAAGATAATGTAATCAAACTTGTTTGGCGGAACATAGGGTATCACCTACTTTTGAAACACAATAGTTTTGTCATAATTCTTATTAGACAAGTTGAACCAAGATTGTATTTAGTAAACACAGCTTCCAGTTATCCTGTCTTTTGCACATCAGTATTTATTTTGTTTCGTAGTATGTCTAATCTTAATCTTCCATTCGTTGTCATAAACAGTCTGAAATTACCTTAAAAAATCGTTAAGTGGAGTATAAGTTGATTGTGTAGCAAGACTGTTATATGTATTAAATATTTACAAATTTTCTATGAATTTGATATGCCACTTCGTACCCTCTTCGTTCAGATTACTTGTCGGTTGGAGAACAAATATGTCATACACTAGCTACAGATGTGCGAGCTTGTTTCGGAAAGAGAACGGGAGAGGGCTATGCATCTACGTTAATAGTCAGGTAGCCTCCCTCCCCAGTGACGGTAGAGATGAAGATTTATCATCATTTATCCGCAGTTTTAGACGCTTAATTACGTTAAACGCATCGATATTAAACTCCACAATCCTTAACGAGGCGTGACGGCCAAAATCCTCGGAGAGTAATTTTTTAGCCATTGTAAGCTATACGAGATGTCCTAAAAATCAACAAAACCTTTAACTAATGACTTGTCGTTTAACTATAACGAAATTAATAAAACACTGAGCCAGGAAAAGCTGTAAGTTTAAGTAAATGCAATAACATATCTGCTAAATTTACTTTATTTGGTTGATAGTCATTGTGGAGATTTAATGTTTTCTGTTCTAGTTCACATCAGGGGATAAATGTCCAGGTTTTTTTAAATCAGTTGCTTACAATGGTCACAAATAGTACCGAATACTTGCAGTCAGTGGAGAATATAATTTTGCAATCCAATATTGACAAACATTTTAACATGGCTTACAAGAAATGACTTGCACAAATCAATTTTGCGGTTTCTTTCGTGATAAAGACTCTTCTCTTAAGATCACAAAACACTTTGTGGATAACAACTTCTATATTATTTTTCATCCACCGCATCAAGCAAAATAACTCTGATAGATGTTCTGTTAATTAGAGTATTGTCGTGCTCTCAAACTTTTTAACTCAAGTAATTGAATGTAATCCGCCCATTTAACTCTCCCGAAAATCAGTAGAGATCTTCAGATGTCTACCTTAAGTAGAACATGTCGATATTTACACTGGTGTTAGTTTAATACACCAACAATTTCTGTCAGCTTCAAATGTGAATAATTGTTAGAGAAACACCGTTATTTGTCCCAGCGCTTATTTCCAGGGCCCCAATTTTAACCAATTCATAAGATTCGGGATACATGTTTGATTCTTTCGTGTTTCTTCTACCCTATATCCTCAACAAATACGACATGGAGGGCACAGGTTTATGAGTAATTTATTGAATTTTAAAAATTTGACTTTGGAACTAAAACTGAAATTTTCAGGTAATTTCAAGTCAGAAATCTATACAAAATTGAAGATTGTTTCCTTTGCCTTTGTATATCATGTAATTTGTTTATTGGTAATGGCTTCGAATTTATAGCGAATTTAGGGTAGATAGCAAATTCTTGTCATGTTCAGTCAATGCCTGTCTTTGTGTCCATCTAATTCAATTTAATCATTATGATTCTCTATCTGGAAAATGGGTAGATGTCTGATTAAAGTAGATCCTGTCGATATTTACACTGTTATTAACTTAATTTCCAAATAGTTTCTGTCTACAAATCTAAATTACACAGAAACACTCATCGTTATTTGCTCCACTTCGACCGATTCCGCTAGAGCTACACGTATGCAGTACATTCAGTGGTTCGTCCTTTCTAAGTATGCCTGGTTACTATTTTCATTATACCCAGTTATGAGTTTTACCAACTACAGCACATTTACGACTCCAACAAAAGATACATATGCATGCCTGGTTATTTAATATTTTGGTTTATGTTAAACCCATACTCAAGAATATTTATAATAACAATCTTGATAATAGTTTTACCATAAACCGAAATGTTGAATCACCCTGCATCCATGCGTATGTTTTGTTAGGGTCGTAACTGTTCCACTTATCATTCTCAGAGGAAAAAGGATATAATTTTCTGGATATTAGACAAATGATATCATAGTGTGTAAAATACACTTTTGCGAGAGAGCATCGACCCAATCGTGTTCATCACAGCTTCATCTGAAATTGAAAATGCTTTCGTTTTTTAAAACTTTTCTAGTTACTTTTTAATCTAAACAAAATTAAAACACAGAGTTTCTTACATGAATGTTTATACAGTTAATAAAAGTAAACTTAGCCAATTGACATAAATTTTAATTCCAATTTTAAATCGGGGTTCATTTTAATATTTACCAAGACTGACAGTAAAGGTTTCGCGATAACGGGTTATGGCAAATCCAATTCTGATATAGACAAATGATATTGTATTCTAAAGTGTTGAACGTCACATAGAACAAAAACTACTTTTAATTCGACACATGATTATTATTTTCATTTTTTTAAAATATGTATAACAAAGGTCTCGAGAAACGTAATTGAAGTAACTTTTTCTGAACTCTGCTTAGGATTTTGGTAAAACAAACAAAATGATTTAATCGATTTGTGCGGATATGGGCTGGATATTTTGGGCTCACAACTGAACGTTCTTACTGTCTTAGGAAAGTATAATCAGAAGTTTATTTTGAGTAGTACATGTCAAAATACACATAACTGTCATTTGAATGATATTACACTTTGGGAGAGCCATCAACGGACGAAAATGGGTATCATACTTCTCTAAGGCCTAATAATACAGAGCATTACCATGAATGTGAATTCCAGTCATGTTTTTATTGTAGACAGTAGTGATCAACTAAGGAGATTTATAAAGGCAATTTCACTTAAACTGATGATGGGAGAGAGTCAAGAAGATAAGACGCTATCCCGAGTGCTTCTATCGCTGATAAATACAACAGACTTATCGTTCGTAGATAAATCAAGGTCCATCTCGTTTCAGTTACGATGACATCGCCTTCTGGGAGAACATTAATGTAATTCCACCATACTCTAAAATGAAGAAATTTATTTTATTGTTTAAATTTTATGTAAAAAATATTCATTTATTTTGTATTATTATGAAGTAAATATATTCCTTTGTTTTGATGTATAACGTTGGATTTAGGATGTTTACGCTAAGACTTGTGTAAGAAACGGATTTGCTGAACACCAGAATAGATGCTCACTGCCACTTGAGTCTGGCAACAAAAACAAAAAAATATAGGTTAGCCTTATCTGGAGACATCAACAGTTACTAAAAACCAAAAGAAATGAATTTGCTGTAAATCCACAGCAACATAAGATGAAGGCAGGAGAACGACCCCAAGAAACCTCTACTATCCATGTAAATTCCAATCACGGTTTTATTGTTGACATTCGTGATCCACTAAGGAGATTTATAAATGTAACTGTACCACTGTTATTGATGGGAGAGAACCGACAAGATAATACACTATCCTGAATGCCTCTATCGCTGATAAATGTAAACAAAGATATCGTGCTGATTTGTAGGTTAGAACAAAAATGCATTCGTTGACCTGACATAATTTTCTGGAGAAAGTTTAGTTTTATGTCACTTTTTAATTTGAAGCACCTTGTACCATAATCTGATTTAAATCGTATTTATTTGCTTACTTGATTGGTGTTTGGTTTTGCACAAAAGACATTTACACCATTAAGCGACTAAACAAATACACGAAATCAAAGACATCGACAATTAAAAAAAAATTATTGTAGTTTAACACTGTATGTACTTTTGGAAGGAACTCTGAAGTCTCATTACGCTATATTTAATCATTGACAGTTTAAATGAAAAAAATATGAGTCATTTTTAAACATTTTAAGTACAATTCTAGAAAATATTTTGCTATATGTACATCAGATCTGAATGGAAGCTCAAATTTCGTAAAGTTCGCTAAATTAAGAATACTAATTGTATGCTCGATTCTGGAAAGTTGATTAAACAGTTTACAAAATTATCAACAGAAACTGATTGCATAATTTCTTTGGACCATACTTGCACAATTATAAAAATGTCAATCACGGAAAGCACCAACAGATAAGGAACGTAACCGTAACTAAAGAAGAGAGGTAATTTTTACACAATTCTTATAAAAATTTATACTTTTTTATATTCGTATTCATATAAATTGTTTCTTTAGCATGCCAAGATACTCGTTGTTTATTATTGTCCGTTGAGCTTTAAATTTTTGATCAGTTTTCTGTTTCTAACTTCACACATTTTGATTGGATGCTATTTTAGCAAAACCGTTACATAGAATAGAAAGAAAAATCGTTTAAAAAACTCACTTTATGGCAATATATAATATATTCGTTACAGTCGGCAATTGACCAGTCATTACCCGCCGCTCAACTTTACTTACTCGAATTGCATGACTATAGCATCCGTAGTAAAGTCTCAAACTTGTCATAAGATATCCATGCTTTGTCGCGCGAATTGCTGGATAAGAAAACAATTCATGTTCATTTGGACAAAATCTCAGTCTGGGTGGAACAGAGCTGATGTTCCCCTGTTGTGTTCATCATTTAAATAAAGAATACTGGAAAATTCCTAAAACAGATAAAAAAAAATAGAAACTGAAGGCGTAATTTGTTTTTAACCTTTCTTACACAATTCTAAAAATACCATCATGGACAGCAACAATAAAAAAGCAACGTAACCGTAAACAAAGAAGTGAGGTAATTTATTACACAATTCTTCTGAAAATTGCTATATTCTCATTCATATAAATTGTTTCTTATTTGCATGCAGAGATACTCGTTTTTTATTGTTGTCCGTTGAGATTTAAGCTTTTGAAGGGCTTTCTGTTTCTTAATGCACACATTCAGCTGTTGTTATTTTCGCAAAACTATTATACAGCCTAAAAGGGGACAAAATCATTTGAAGAAGTTATTGGAAAGTGATATATAATTCATTCACACAGGCAGGCGTCTATACGACCCTATTTTAAAGAAAAGCTAATGATATATTTTGCGTACCAAGCGGCTTGACCTGTTCGTTAGCGGCTTTTATTCCGGACTCGTTAAACCACAGGTATCTCAAGAACGATTCATTAACAACTCCAGTCGTTCCAGCCTATGATCTGATAATGGACTAGTCATTTATCTAATGGCCAACTTAAGTTACTAGCATCCGCAGTAAAGTCTCAAACTCGTCATAAGTTAGCCATCTTTTTTTGCTCGAATTGTCGGAAACGAAGACAATTCAAGATGGGTTGAGTAAAAGCTCTCTCTGGCTATTTCCGCTAAATTGGGGTAGAATTTAAATGGGGTAAATATGATTTCTTTTACCAATATTAAACATCATGGGGCAACCAAATTAGTTTAATAGCCCTCTGGATAAGGGAAGTATGTTTCCAGATTATATTCATAAGGTCATACTTAGCATTGGAGGAACATTATCTTCCCAACAGCAAAAACACTACAGTGACTACTACACATTTATGGTTTTGTTAAGAGTCGCTGTGTAATGTTGGAATAGACCTCCGTCAAATAAGTGAAATACCCTTGAGCACGGCGTAAAACACCAATAAGCGCTATTCGGTTAATATACCTAGAAACAGACCTATATATTAACACGCATTCAAAACATGTGAAACTAAAAATAAAAACCCAAAGTGTACAAAACTTTTGCTTTGCCGCTGTGAAGTTTAAAGTTGTACTTCTACTCTAGTAACTAACAATTCAAGAAAGAAATCAAACCGCGACATGTATTAGAAAGTTTCCTTGATAAGGTTTTCTAATTTACGAGGTAAAGTCCGGTTTAGTGTTGACCTGTTTATATGTAAATTACGGGATTTGTTGTATCGTCTTATCTTTCGAAGAGATTCCATGGCATGGACAGAATAATAATCGACCTGTATGTTAGACAATCCCAGATGATAACGTCTTCAAGTTCCAAATGATTTTTAGAACTGGCCTAACAGCAGTGGTCAAGTTAATGGTAATGGTCTAAGACAATCCCAGATTTTAACGTCTCCAAATCTACGGATTAACGATTGTTAGAACAGGCTGAACAGCTCTGGTCGAGTTTATGTCAGCTTTTCTTAAAAGACGAAGGCATTTGAGGAAAGCGAGGCTGGTAATATTGGTACAACGTTTATTGTAATCTTAAGTTCTTATGACATCAGTTATAACTGCAATAACATATTCATGTGTGTTTAATGTTGCTAGTTTGCCTTAAATTTAATTGTGACGGTTTGTGAAGGACTTAAGCTGTCAAAAAGATCATTTTAATTGAATGTTTCCGTCTAATTTAACGTAATTAACGCATTTATCTGTCCAGAAAATCGGTAGATATTTTCAGATGTGTATCTAAATTAGAGCATGTGGGTATTTACACTAGTGTTAATTTAATCGACAAACATTTTCTGACAGCTACAAATTTGACCCAATTTTAGGGAAACCTCTTACTGCTATTTGTCCAACCGCAATCCAGTTGTCTTTGTTTACTGATTGATTGATTGCTGTTTCTCCTGTGTTAATCACTTATATGACGGCAATGTACTCCAACAGCAGACATCGTCTGTAACACAACTCAAAATGTCCAAAGCTTCAAGCTGCACAGATAATATTCATCCGGTGTTATGCGTGACAGCATGAATATTTCGCGGAAACGTACAGCGGTTAGCTAGATGGATTCACCTGTCTCGGTCGACGAACCGGGTTCAATGTAAGTCAAATCGCTTTAGAGATACTTGATTTGTCTTCTGTTGCAGAAAATATGGATACGGTTAATATGGGACTCCTCAATTAACACAGGTGATTTCTGCTTTAGTGTATAAATCTTACGAACAAATACCACATCCTCGACGCCAATGTTCTTTATTGAAAACAAAATATCATAGACACTGAATTCTAAGGATCCAGTTTCATCAAATGTTTAAGTTAACGAGATAAATGTTTAGAGTTTTCGTGCTTCTGCTTCATGAAGAATTTTCGTCATGCTCTATAACTGTCAATCTAAACTCTTTGTCTCCATCTAATTTAATCAGTCCATTGATCTATCTGGAAAAAGTGCGATGTCTTCCGATGGGTGACTAAAGTAGATCCTGTCGACAGCTACACTGTTATTTCCCTAACAGCCTTCCTCTACACGAATGAATCTTCGTCATGATTTCGCCGTTATATAGTCCTCAGCGACCCATTCGACTAAAGCTGTGTATCAAATTACCCCATCTTTTTATGCCTTGTTTATTTCTTGTTTACTTCTTTCTGAACAAATGCAACCTCTCAAAAAGTCCAACCTTTCAATGTACATATTCAATGTAATTACCTGTTCAAAAAACGTATGGTATCCAATTTGAGTTTTGTGCCAATCAAGTCAGATATAGACAACGGTAATGCATTTTCAAAAGATAAACGTCACATAGAATAATAACTATCAATATATTTATGCCTACTCTGTTTTTAAAATCTAAACAGTCGAATCAAACTTTGCTATAAATAAGAATTCCATTTAGACTTTTCTTCTAGACAGTAGTGATCTACTAAGGAGATTTATGGAAGTGATTTATTGTAACTATCGATAATAGACCGAGAGCCAACAATATTAGGCACTATGCTGAGTGCCACTAAAATCTGGAATAAGTTTTTGTAAATCTGAAGTCGATTTTTTCAAGATAACTCTGCGCATTAACAATTTTCCTTTAACGTGAAAGGAAAGAATCCAGCGATGCTATCAAGGAAATTCATATAGGTGATTTCACCAAAACATACAGATTGGAGAGGGCCGAGTTAGATACTATCATGAGTCGTTCAGTCAAGGACAAATCAAGGACAATCCCGTGATAGTCATGGTGACATCGTCTTGGGTGACGAGTGTTCGGTTAACAGCTTTTAAATTATTACATCGGTTTGGTATTAAGCGTGAATCAAAAGTTGTTTAAGCTATTAGTTTTAACGAAATGCATGTAAGGTATGCCTGAAGACATCGAAAGTTGCTGAAAATTAGAACAGGTATTCAGCAAATTTTAAGGATGTACTTTAAGATGCCCATTTACCCTTTGGAGCTCTTTATTTAACGCCCGGGGAAAGACAGGCGTAAGGCAGGACCCTTACCCATGTGAACTCCAGTCATGTTTTTATTATATTCAGTAATGAGCGACCTAGGAGATTTATAAAGATAATTAAAATAAATCTATTGATGGGAGAGAACCAACCAGATTAGACACTAGTCTGAATACCCCTATCTCTGATAAATGTAGCAGAGTTATCGTTCGTCGATAAATCAAAGACCATTATGTGCGCTTTAGATGAATATATAGTTGTGTTGTTTGGAGAGGTGGCAATAATAATGAATTTGTAGAGTTGACATCGTATTCATAAAGACAATTGTTTTATCTTCACTTCAATTTTTTGTACTTTAAATCTCAATTCATTTTATTTATTTATTTGTTGTTTGGTGTATGAAGCTCTGCTGTGAATTACGATTCCAGTAAGGACTTTTATTGTAGGCAGATCAACTAAGGAGGTTCATAAAGGTACTTGCAATATAAACTCCTATTCTGAGTGTTGTCTAATGAATTCCATTTCGTTTTCCATTGTCAAATGCATCCAGTCTGGATTGATACTCTTTTTACCATAAGAACGGAAGAACGTTTCAATTCATGGAGGCATTTACAGATTAGGTAATCCGCTTCACACAGGCGATGGGATCTCTTTGGCTTTATTTAAGCGACAGTTTATTGACACATGTGCGTGTCCAGAGAAGTAGCTGGTTAATAGTCAGCTCATAAACATAACAGGGATGACTCGCAATCACGGATGTGGTTTGTAAAAGTTGGTAATGGACCAGTCATCACCAATAAACTGGTCATCTATAATTACTTTAACTGACAGAAATAAAATCTCAATTTTCAAATATACCGTCCCCTGTCATGCAAATAGTGCAATATAAAGAAAATTAACGTTCACTCTGGCGCCGACGAATTTCGTACTTTCATTTTGTTATATACAATTCCAAATTTTCGTTACTTCAATATTTGTAACATTGTGAAAAAAGCGTTACACTGTTTAAAACTGTTAATTTGGCCTATTGTCGAAGATAAGCGAGTTTCAGTTATCTTTTGCACTTAATTGGTGCAGAGAAATTTTGGAAATAAATGCTTTTGGAATTGCAGATGTCACACCAAATTATTGGATAATTCGTTTGGTGTTTAACGTCGTAGTATTTCACCTATATGACGACTTTTATGACTTTTCGTTGCCGGTGTATGGTGAAAAACCGGGAAGAAACATCGAATAAAACACTCCGCGAACTAAATTTCTTTTATATACATAAGGTCCATAGTGAAGGGGGTTCCTTAGTCCAACGCTCAACCAAGGAGCCACGGCACGGCACTTGATATGCCTTGAAACTGAACTACTATATTTATCGGCCCTTTCAAAAAAGGGGAACCACAAAACTAAACTTTAATGCTGTGACGTGATTAAAACTGTACGTCTACATAGTAATCATCCAGTCGAGAGTCCCACAAGCAACATTTTCCCTTTCACAAAATAAAGACAGGTTAAGCATTTTCCTGTTAATATGTAAATGACCGGGTTTGTGGTATCGTTTTACTTGCATAGAGATCCCATGGCTTGGAGAGAAGAATGGTCGATCTTTGCCTTAGACTATTCCGAATTTTAACCTTTCCAGATTCTACCGATTCATGATTGTCCGAATACTATAGTTGATATAAATGGTAGTTTTGTTTAAGAAGGCGGACAGCTGCCATGAAGTAAACGTGTGTCCAGAAATATTGATACAAAAATAACTGTAAACTCGCCATGAAGTAAAAGTGTGTCAGGTAATATTGGTACAAAAGTAATTGTAAACTTAAGTTACCCCCTAATTTACTAAGATATCAGTTGGTAGTGCAATTAAATACTGTGTGTTTAATATTGCTACTATTCCTCGAATGTATTCGGGGTGGTTTGTTGAGAACATATCCGGGTTTTATCCAAAGTAACACGTCATGGCAATTCTCATGTTGACCCCCTCGTAAGACAATGCAAACGGTAATCCATTCCGCTGATTTCAAACCCGCCGATGTAACTATTGTAAATCAGAAAAGAGATCGAACATCGACCTTAATCCGAATGGTTCCTGTGATAAGATTTGCTCCAGCACAAAGTCGAGTCGTGTGTTGTCGCTAATAAAGCTGTTAATATGTAAATGAAAGAAATAGCTGTATCGTCTAAACCTGGTTAGAGATTCCATCACACGAACACAAGCAGGGTTGATCTTCATCTTATGGTTAATATTACTCTTCCAGTTTCTAGCGACTTAAGACGTTTAAGTACTAGCAACTGCGTCTTTATTCAGACAGGCGTACGGCAATAATGACGTTGAAGGTGGCGTCTTTACCAAGTTAAGTACATGCATGTTTAATATGATTTTGCAGATATGAAGTATAAATTACAAAGACATGACGACTGAGATGGATTTTCAACTTCTGGATATATTGTTAAGCGACGTTTCGATCTAGATA
>JAVFBZ010005458.1:0-12354 GCA_032466195.1 Katharina tunicata
ATGTCAGTAAAACCTTGTACTGATAACTTGTGAGTCTAATCTAGTATTTAGGTAACGTTTAGGGGGTATAGTGGGCTCTATTGGGGATATATTGGGGTCTCTTGGGGTAATTCGTCGGACAGGTCTATAGGACATATTGGTTGTGATGCGAAGACTAGTTACTTGGACTACAAATGCCGCAACGTTTTGATAATTAAATTATAAGGACTTCAGACTTATCTAACAATTTCAATTATATCACAAAGCAAAGATAAGAACTAAAATCGGATTTAAAAAAATTTGCGTAATTGTTGAACCCCGCCCCCCTTTTTAGCTAGGTTCCAAACACTGATTCAAGAAGACGTACAATTAAATGCACACGAGTGAAAAGCACAACAATATTTTATCAACAGGATATTATTTGTTCGACTTATCCTTGCTGTGGATTAAAAATCCTTGCTTTTTATGTCAGTAATCTGCTAATATCAATGCCTTTTCAGTGAAATTTGTCTTACCATGTTTAGATGTCTGGTAAAACAACAACAACGTTAGCACCTGACAGTGACAGAGAGTGGTGTTACCATAGTTGTGATTGGTCAATGTAAACTCGTATATTTTCCCTTTTCCATTCATAACATTGAAAATGTGCGAGTCGGAATTATGCCTTATCCAATGATTGTCCTCGTTTCAAAATCTAATGACCAACACGGTAGATGGAAGATGGAGATTAAAATTTTGCGGGAAATGTTACTTTAAGAATGGATTTTAAAGAACAAAAAGAAAAATATGACTTATCAAAATGAACTGCATAATTCCAGGAAATAATGTGAAAGGTGTGTTAGCCAAAGAATACCAAAGTTCATTTATTTCACTTAGTTTTGTCATTATGTCTAGAGAATGAAAGTTGTAATCACAGTATCCATAGTATGAAAGAAGTTTGGTAATGCGATTCTATCCCGATCATATGACTAATTGACTATATAAGATAAGTCCAAGTAACTACGCCTCACTCCATGATGGTGAGGATGAGTCTCAGTTAATTACCTCCAATACTTTATATTTTGTGAGCCTCATTTAAACACTAATGTCTAATATCTTTAGCGCACTTAAAGTATTAAACTTAGCCTAAGTGGGGGCCTAACAGGATTCCCCATCTTTTAAAATGAAATGGCGAGTCCTAGTCCTAGAATCTGTCAATCAGTCTAAATTAGTCACCAAGGAAGGGAAGGGCGATAATGGGCGGATCATAGCTAGCGTCACATGATAACAAATTATATTAAAAATGGCGGCGGTGTTTCTTTGGCATGAGCTCCGGGTTCCATGAGCCAAGCGAGTCCTAGAAAGCATGGGCTCTGAACCATTGAGTATCTGGGACGGATTTTTTTCTGCAACTTTAGAGCTTTCAAATGGCGAGAAAATAATAGAGCTTTCAAATGGCGAGAAAATAATTCAAAAGCATAATTTTGAAGACTCACCTCACAAAATTAATCTGTTGCGAATATCAACCAACAACCGTATATCCAAACTATTGACTCAAATTGCTGATTGAGGGCCGTTTCGTCCACCCTATACAAATTGTTTTCACTCAACCTCTTGCCAAACGAGCTCCGGCCAAATTCAATGTGCGGGCGTGCTGTGACGTCACTTCGTGTGTGGTCTTATCTGTCCCCTTAGATATCTGTGCATGTTTTCAAGTATATTTTAACGTGCTATGGAGTTGGTGGTCCTACACGTATTGGAAGTGGCATGGCTAGCGTCCATAATATCTGATAAATATTCTACGTGGCGGCAATGTTTCCAAGCTCAACAATTTCTACAACAAGAAACCATGTGCTCTTAACTATGTTAAGCTCTAAATTCCGTGATCGAACTGAACTTTAACTTGAACTTAGCCAGTAACCTGGAGGTAACATTTACCAGGTGCAGTTTACCTAGTTAACTTAAACTGTGTGATTTGCCAATGGCACCACGATGGTTCATATGATAGTTAGGCCTGCATGAGAGAAATATTTTGACAGCTCTAGCAAAGTACCATCTCAAGATTCCTAAGCTAGAAAAATAACTTGTTTTCGCTATCTATGTAAGAGCAGGGCCAAACAAATAACTGCGGGTGGTTGGGCGAGAGCCTCCTCATCCCTCCTGGTGTTCTCTAAAGGGCACAAGTTGCCGATTAGTTGTGGTGTCCTGTTTTGTTAATGTTATGTAACTGTTTAGTCCTGTCTTGCATGTTGTCAGCGTCATAAACTGTGGTTTCTTTCACCGATTGGGCTAGCACGCCGTCAATAAGTGAAATAACCTCGAGTACGGCATAAAACCCCAATCAAACAAATAAACAACTGACTGAGACAAAGGTTGGAAAAGTTATTTTCGGCTAATGACCAAATGTAGCAAATTGAAGACACTATGTCTGTAAAGTCTATACATGTACCTGATCTCTTCCTCATTCCTTATGGATGCTCATATATTCTTTTTCTCTTTTTCTTTTTTGATATTAGTGTTTGGTCGGGCCATCCATTCGTTATCCAAGATAGGGGACGAGCTTTATGTTGAACCTCTTGAACATGGGGTATGTATTGTTGATTGATAGATTAGAGTTTAGTCATGTTACCCTAAATGCTCGACAAATTTGATCCCCATTACAACTTATAAAACTACATTTCATGCAAAGAGGAAGAAGTGTAGACATGCAATTTTGAAATTCTTATGAAGTTTAGACTTCAAATTACCAGTTTTAGTTCCAAATTCACACTTAAACATTCAATAAATTACTAAAAGTTTGTGCTCTTGGAGGTCTAATTTGTTGAGGATTTAGGGTAGTGCCTTGCTGGAGGTTATTTCAGTGATCCATGTATGTCGGTGGTTTGATCGAGACAACGATTCTGACAAAGCAAAACACCTTGTTATTTGAAGTGACTTCTGGTTGAGAAATATTGTTCCTTCAGGGCGAGTATGACAGCATGAATGTAAGCTAAAAGCATACTGGTGGGTGGCTTTTTAAAGCTTTTTTCTGAGCTAAGTACAATCAGGAAGCCGATTTGTTTGACTTTGTGGTGTCCAGTATTTCCTCTTGTGTGTTTGCCAGTGTTAGGGGTGGTTTCACGCATTGGGCCTGCACATCAACATATACATAAATAATATAAGTGAAATAACCTTAAATTTCCAACGATAAGTTTGACATAATTGACATAGTAAATGCCTTAAAACAGCAAAACAAGCGGAGAAAATAGTCAATAATTTCATTTATTTTTCATGATTAATATTCAGGATTGTCCTTTCTTTCTTTTTTCCATCTAGTTTACGTTACGGACAGTTAATTCCTCAAGGTCTGCCTACGCCTGTTTTGTTTTCGCCCCAGAGTTTTTCCAGCACTACGATGATGGATCAGGAGAAATCAATTCCAGTGATTCTGACGAAGACACACTCAGGTGTAAGATAACTATGAAGGTAAATCAATCCGTATTCATGACCATGGCTAGAAAAAGTGGGTTAAACGGGAAGCTCCTTACTGGGAAATTTTTAGGTCTCAAGAGATATAGAAAAATAATTAAGCAAAAACTTATTTAATAGGTTATAAAAATAAGTTGCGTTGTATACAAATCAAAAAGTCGGATTTGTAGACGGAGATCGAGACATTCTAAACCGGCCTAGGCTGTCTGCCATACAAGCTATACCCAATGTGACTGTCACTGCAGTAAAGTAGGTCAAATCAGCTGGCATTCAGGCAGTGTGTGGTAGCCCAGCAGGTTACCAAATAACAAAATACAGCATGAACAGGATTGTCCAAGAAAGCCGCTACATGCTGTGTACATATTTTCTCCAAATCTTCTGAATGCTCTTTCGATACTGAATTATTTACGAGTTACGATACCATTTCAGTAAAATAAATTTAATCACATCTCTGTTTTTCCATTCAAATACACAAAGTGTGCCTGCATGCGTTACTTTGTTTGAAATAAAAATGACTTCTTTTATTTTTACATCTTGGTGATTTCTTTCAATCTCTTTACAACGCTAAAAAATAGTTATTTCGTCCGCATGATTGTGAGGAATCGGGCCTCAACATTTGATACGAACGAATTGATCGTTTGCTTGCAGGTTACGCAACATCAAAATGGGCAGAATGAAAGCCGTACATAAGCCTAGATCATATATGCGGTCAGCCGGCAGTGCTTCCCTTCATATATTAAGTTATGTCCCAGTCGCAGCTAACACAAAATCATGTTAAAAACACGCAATTTAAAACAAAAATAGCATTAAGTTAAAGAAAGAATTTTTTCATTCAGTTTTCTTCCTGTCAGAAAAAGAAGAGAATTTCCTTGCTTGGAATGATACCTCCCTTGCCTGGCAATACATTCCCTGCTTTAATTGCATAACAATTACAACATGTTTTTGTTGGCAAATATGCTTTACAATAAAATAACCAACAAATAATACTGTAATGAAATGAGACGTTTGAACTAGACCCAAAAATTAAATAAAATTGTATAAGGCCATCGTGCAAATTTTTTTTAACCGTTGACTTCACATATAAATTTCTTACTAACATTTCTATCTTTCGAATCGCAAAGAGCAAGCGTTTTTGTAAAATCCCCAACAACCCCCCGTCTGCATATCTTGTGTCCATACAATAATCAAACATTTTTGAGTGAGTATAGACTTAAAAATGAACTAAACAGAAACACATGAATTTTATTGATCAGATCGGTGGATTGGTACGTTAACATAAAACTATAGTCTGTAGGCCTAAGTTGTATATTTCGCGCCAAAAAAACAGACCTGCCTGTTCTGACACACTGAACGGCTGGCTAATGCAATGGACAAATCCAAGAAACTTGGACTCGCCGAGGGTTGGCTTCCGTGAGCTCTAGATGACAGAGTTGCAAAATTGTCATTCTTTTTACATAACATCGACGACAATTAAATTGTGGTCAAGCTGCAAATTGGACTGTTTACAGGATTTAAATACACACAAAACTGACGCCATTGGCGGATTCAAGTAGCCCCCATTTACGAAAATCGCACCTCCCATCTCAGTGTTTCTTCGCCCACGTGTCTGTCGGCTCTTTTCATTGCTTATCTTTGACTCGTGTATATTAAAAAAAGAGAGACCATTTAGTAATAAACATTTAATGTGAAATCAACAACAAAGGTATTTCTAGTCCATATTTTAAATGGGTATGTTGCATTTTTCTTCACTTCAGTATGCACCCGATCGTTTACGTGAACATAACAATGATGCACGCAGTCAAACCCACCCGATAGCCAATACAGTGTGACAATTCATTACGGACAATCACAGTCTGGACTATTTATTTGTGCGATGCTTACGAGACCTGCACATATTTGTAGCCTCCATGTGTTAAACAGTAAGCATATAAAATCGATCGTGCTCGCGGGAAATTTTGTAGAAAAAAAAGAGGCCTTCCCGGGAAATTAACATTTTTTCAAGCCGTGTTCATGACATTATTGAGTGACTTGTATTGTTTAAAAGTGGTCTTAGTAACTAGTCCGACACGATGATGGAAATATACCAGACGTGCCAGAAGTTGTCATCTATATTATTTTATGTTATTCCAAGTGTCTTGACTTCTATATGCTTAGAGAAGATTTATTTGATTGGTATTAAACCTATGTAATGACTTTGCGTTGCTGGTGTATGGTGACAAACCAAGAAGAAACCTTGTGACAACCATCCCGCATACTCTGTGGCCACCGGAAATATTTCCCTATATATACCTACATTGTACGGTCAACATGTAAATCAAACGTATTCCAGGCAGAGTGAAGGGGGCCTCTAAAAGAAGAGTATTATGCCTATCTCTCAACTGGGCATGCCAATAACGAGGATACTGTATCATGATGAATATTTGTACATTTGGTTATATTAATTATTATTGAATGATTCGGTCATAGTGTCATTATATCCTCTTTTTATGCTGTCAAAAAAATATAAACAAATGTAGCTTACTTGTTACTGTTACAGCTTTTTATGACTGGTACACTTATACTGTGACACTTTTTTACAGGTGCTATACACGCTATTTTCTTATTGTTCTTTCCTGTTTTTATTTAAATTTTATTTTTTAATTCACCATGAAAACAGTCTAAAGCAAACAGAAACCTCTTTCTGCAAAATAATTTGACATAAAATTATGTCACAAGACCTTAGTAGGACAATATAGTGTGATCATACAGATTTTGAAATGAAACCATATTGATTGACAGATAAAGTTATCAAGTGTACAAATATATAAACAATCTATGGCAACCATTGTGTGGTTGTATTACAGGAAAATTTACTTAAATCAAATAATTTATTAATCCTTGGTATTTTCTGTCTTACCAGTCGTGTTTAACAGTTTTCCGCTCCCTTACAACTATAGAAAAGACAGTCGAGAGATGTAAAATTTGTCTGGATATGAAAGAGTCCAAGTTAACGTTCCAGCTATTCTGTAAACATGGTAAGTTCTTTTATCTAGAATTAGAATCAGACAAATTAAAATTTAAATGAACTTCTATATTTAACGAGATTTTCTTCATAAAAGTAAAGTATACCTAGTTAATCACAAATTAAACAATATGTATTTATTAATGAGCAAGGTTTTGATGTAAATACTAGAGCTGTGGTCAAACCCGAAGGTATCGATATCAAGCCGGAAACATTGACTGTTAAAAAATACTGATATGGAAGCTGTTACCATGGTTACGCAAGTCTTGGTGACAAAGTTATCTTCATTTTTACTTCGAGAGATACTTTCTGTCAATACATTTTGCTTGCATATATATCAACATTGATTTGAGTGGGTGGTTGGGTGGGAGCCTCCTGTGCCCTGGCTTGCTCTCTGAGCTAAGGTGCATCAGGAAGCCAATCTGTTTTGGTGTCCTTTTGGGCTGGCACAACGTCGTATGTATGAAATAACCTCAAGTGCAGTGTAAAACCTCAATCAATCAAAACCATTTATTTGATGCAAGACAAAGAATATAAATGTTTTGTTATGCTTTCCAAAGCTCTCAGAATGGTTGATTCGTAATCTTGGTTCACATAAGCCCCGTAACGGGACATTGTAATACTATGCCACAAGGTCCCGTTGCAAAATAATGTGAAAAGTTTGGTGGAAGCATACTCACAGAATTGTTTAAGTGTGACTGTTGAAATGAAGATTAAAAAAATTTATACTATACCATGCACGTCCTTATTCTATGCTAGAGGCTTGCTTCGCCGTTCAAACAAGATGTACGTCGCTTTTTGTCGGCGCGAGCCGACAGTTCAACATTTTCTGCGTCATGTTTCCTTCAATTCAAGTGTCACACATGCATATTTTGTATGCTCGCCGCACTCATACATTTGAATTGAGGGAAACATGGCGCAGAAAAAGGCCCTGTTACGGGGCTAGGGTCACATTAATGGCTAGATATTGTAAAGGAAAGTGACTCATGAATAAAGAGAATGGAAGATAATTAATCAATCAGCCAATCAATACATATTTGTATTTTGACTTCAATAGGTAAAAGTTGTTTAGTCATGCTAGACAATTAATTAATCAATCATCCAATTGATTACTCTTATTTTTCAGGTATAGTTAAAACCCATAACCTGGCCTTCATCGAATGTGAGACTCTACAGGCTGTCTTCTCCAAGGATATGTGCTCTAACATCCTTACAGCTCACGCCAGGTGAAAATTTGTTTTGACTTCTTTGCTTATTTTTGATTAGGTCAAGTGTTTTTTCATCTCGTTCTTAAATGCCATAATGATCTTGCAGAATGTGCAGATTCCAATTCAGAAAGTTGTGGGCATGAATCCCGCGACCCTCAGACTCAGACACTGACTTGCCAGCAGTAAATGCCTGCTAGCTGGACCACTCATCCATTAGGCTCCTACGATCTAGATGCTACACAACTCCTGCGTTGGTCTCAGTCTGCATTTTCCGAACTGAAATTTGTTCATTGCAAGAGAGTGCTAAAAGTCTAAAACAACAAAAATGCTAGCAATGGTCAATTTCTAAAGAAAGAAAAATATTTAATCAACTGAAATTAGTTTGTAATGTTTTGGGGTTTTTTAACGGAACTTTGATTTTTACTGGTCGAAATTATATGGTTTAACACGCTGAGTATACCCGCTATGTGATCTCCTTCTCTGTGTTTATTCTATCAGTTGCAGGTGGTTGGGGACATATTCATCAGGATATATAAAAACATGTTACAACATGTGTTTAATTGTGTTATATTCTGTTTTATTGCCAGGTTATTAGCTGATGTTGTTGGTAACTTTCAGACCAGTCAAGAGGAGGTAACTCTAATTGTCAACTCTGAAAAAATTGCCTTCAAGAATTATGTGGATGATGAACCAGGTGAGATATTGAGTGTGTTTGATGTCTCTGTTCAGAGGCATCAGTGTGCATGATAACAAACTAGTATCTTGACAAATGTGTACAATTCTTATCTTGTAACCTCTCCAGAAAAGGACACAATATCTGTTTTCCTGAACGAACATGCTGTGGGTATGCTTGCTACAGGGAATTTAAAAATCTGAATCATACTATATTTTATGTGGAAAGCCAACAATAACCGTTGTTTACTTAAATCCAATGTGTGATTAGGATACATGTCGCTAAGAGCACCTGGGGCCTCGCTGTGACACGCTTGAGCGTTGTACTACTGAGTTCCCTTCACTGTATCGGGTACAGCTTTGAATAAGCCCAGGGAAGTATTCTGGTGGCTGCAAAGAATAACAGGGTGGTTTTTATGAGATTTCCTATCGGTTTGCACCATATACTGGCCACGTCATTCTGTTAGTGAAATACCCTTTAGTGCAATGTTAAACACCAATGAAATATATTAATAAAGGGTATTTAATGACCTTTAAAATCTATATTTTTCTCAGATCCTCAGAAGGTGATGCACACAGAGTTAAACCTTGATGCTGATGAGTTTGACAGGTGTCAGATAGGATCGCACACGGATGTCACATTCTGTCTCAAAGAACTAAGGGTAAGGAAAGCTGTGTCGACAGTGTTAACCTAAATCCTCAACAAATTATCCTTGACCTCTTTATCATTTAACAAACTCACTGAGCTTTGATAAAAAAACTGTTATGCATTGTCATAGTAGTGAATATCCATGAATTTAATGTTAAAAACCAGATAAATAATTAACTGTTATTTGATTATATTTGCAGGCTATATTAGCATTTGCTGAAGCTAACAACCTCCCTGTGACAATAAACTTTGATACAGCAGGCAAGTAAGTGTCAGATGGAAAACTCAAATTATTCAGGATTGATCTTTCACCTGTTTGTTTTTAGAATATTTCAGAATAATTCAGAATTGAAGATGGGCGCACAGTTTCAGTTTATTATGTATTAAATAATTTTATTTAATTAAAGTTTTTTTTTCGAATGATAAAATATTGTTGACACTCCATTTTCTGGCTAATTTGATTAAAATTTACTTTTCAGTTTGACCTTAAAAATAAAACTATAATTTAAAAGATAGCACATTAATGTAACTATTAGAAATCTAGATCATGTTGAATTGTTTAAGTAATTTGATTTACAATCTTGACATGGGCCATCTTCATGGAGCACAGTGAGAAATCTACATCAATGCAATACATCAAAGTTTATAAATTCCCTTTGCTCCGCTATAAATAATGTTTAATGTTTGTTCTAATTTTTTGTTCTGTTTTATCAACAGGCCTATTGTATTTGCTATTTCTGGTGATAAAGGTTTTGAGGCTAACTTTGTTCTGGCCACTCTGGCTGATCTCCCGTCAGCTAATTCTCAACAACGTTCTGTCTCACAAACAACGGGTTTATCTAAATCAAGGTAAGATAACTTTTGTGCTGTGGTTCACTCTGCTGTATGACAACACTCCTAAATCATCAAATGATGCCTTATTGTTGTAAATTGTGGAGATCTCCCAAATCAGTAATAGGTTTTTGGCAGGAGCTTCCTGTGCCCTGGTGCTCTCTGAACTAAGGGGCACCAGGAAGCTGATTTCCTGCACATGTCATGAGGCGTCATGTGCTTCTTTTACCCACTGGGGTGGCACTCCGTTATGTGGGTGAGATAACATTAACTACGGCCCAAACCCCTATCAATCAAAACAACACAATCTATCAGTAATTCAGTATGGTGAACACATCAGGATTGCAACATAAATCATCTGTTTTAACAGTTTAGATAATGTTCGGTCTCTCTGAAAATGATGAAAAATACAAACTTTAAAATCACAGTTGGATCACAAAATTTGAGAGCATTGGTAATTTTACTTTTTTGCTTCCAGTCATTTGTAACTTTTTTTCTATGGCTTGAGTGAAGAAAGGTTACGTGAAATTTAATATCTGAGAACCTTCCCTCTTATATATATGAAATAAAAATTATGGTAGGCCAAAAAACGGGCCAAACGATTTGTTCGTTATCCTTCAGAAAGGATGCTTTTCTGAATGTTGTCATAGTTGACAAGTGCTTGTAAGAACTGAAGAGAACTGCGAGAGTCATTCAAAACAGCCTGAGTATTTTAGGCAAATTGAACTCTTGTTACATTCAAAGTTACAATGGACTAGATGTCCTTTTTCAGCAGCTGGAACTGAGGGGACTAGTTCTCACAGCCACTGGACTGTAACAGGACTTTAGACATAACAATTATTATAGTTATGGGGCATCAGGAAACTGATTTGTTGTGGCTTCTTGTTTCCACTCCAGTCCTTGTTTCGTGGGGTCGTTAAGGGGAGTTTCCTTAACCTATTGGACTGGCACACCCTCATATGAGAGAAATATCCTTATGTACGACGTCATTCACACTAAAAAAACCCTTGCAATTATTAGAGAATATGTTGATGCAAACTGGTATGGATTTCCTCAAATTAAAAAAAAAATCAGTAAGAAAATGGCATAAATCATTCAGATATCCAACCAATCTATAACAATATTGTGGAAAATCTTGCCAAAAGGTCTTGGTTTTATATGTATATTTTTGTTTCAGATCAGGAGGTGGGGACACGATAACAGAAGAGCCCAGCCACCTGGTCAATAAATCTACCAACAAAAAGAAGCATCCAGCGCAAGTGGAAAATGGAAGTGGGGATGGGTAAGGGTGTCTCAATATTCACCAAAATATCTGCTTCCAGAACACTAGTTTCATGACGTTAGATTTTTAATAGTGCTAGCTAGAGAAAACTTAGATTGTGATGATATCTTCATGATAAGAATTTTTCTTACAAATTTTCAGAATATTTTGTGGATGTAATTTTAAATGTTGTGTTGTGTGCATATTGAGTCTCCTTTTAAAATCTTATTTGTCAGAAAGCATAACGGTTACCCCAACTTGTAGTTTATTGATTTATGGAAAACAGAACATTAATATTTTTCTTAGATTCTGTTTATATAAATGTAATGACGATGAATTTTGTTGAAAATTGTGAATCTGCCTAATCTGATTTGTTAATTCTATTTTATGAATAATTAATATATTAAATTAGTTTGCCCTGACCTGTAAATTTTGCCACCCCAAATTATATTCACTTGTCCAATATTTATTTAATCTTTAATTACTATATTACTGAAATTCAGGCCACCAAATAGACAGAATGCAACGTCATCAAATAAAGATAACGATTATGAGGAAATGATGGACGATGACATGGACATGGCATTAACTGCTGCTGTTGACGTTACCATGGAAACAACGTCACTCCGCCAACAGTCACATAAAGTGGCTGGAGAAGAGGAAGTACATTCTGAAATGATATCCAAAGATAAGGTTTGTAACATTGTTTTTGCACCCACTTCTGAATAATGTACAATAATATTGTTGGCATAATAATATATACTGTGGTCATGGCTAGAAAAAGTAGGGAATACGGGAATGTCATTGCCGGGAAACTTAGGAATCTCGCGGGAAATTTTGACCAAAAGAAAAAAAAAACGAAAAACCAATAAACAAACCTTAATTATAAAAAAGATATGTTTGGATGGAGGTTAACTGACACGAGGAACAGTTTAGTTTGCCGACATAACCGTTCAACAGACGTATAGGCCTACTGTAGTTCCGCGTGTTCTATGTTCGCCAAACAGCGCACAAATGCCGTCTTTTTTTAAGCCGCCATAGGATGACCGTTGTGTAGCCTTTCAGATTTCAGCTTGTTATTAAAATATGCAGTACAGATAGGAGGGCAACTAGATAAACATTTGTTACTGACGATTCTCAATGGTAAGTTTATTTTTCGATCGTCGATATTCAAAATGTTTACGTAAAATGTAAACGCCGACTGCATAGCCCAAAACGCGGACCTAAATGAAACCATTCAAGGGAGATCACTTATCGATTTTTTTTATTATTATTTCTTGATAAATTTTTGTACTTTATTTTTATG